>CM068299.1:35971335-36272665 GCA_034768395.1 Linum lewisii
TTCGGTAATCTGCACTCCTAGCTCCGAGTCTCCGAGATGGCAGGGATGGCGTCACGATCTCTTCCTGGCTCTTCGAACTCTAACTCTTCTCCAGAACTTCAGAGAATTCTGAAGTATTTGAAATTATGATTATCAGGTATATCGATTTTGGCCGCCGGGTTAAGTATTTATACTTAACCTAATTGACCAGGATTTCCTCTAATATTTTCACCGAAAATAAGGGATTATTTTCGCCGAAAATAATGGTGCAAATGGCTGGACCCTCGACTGACTTCTCCTGTAATTTTCACTTCGACCGAGGACTTTACATTTTCGCCGAAAATTTCCTTTACTTGGCACCAGTCGATTTGTGATGATATTTTCGCCGAAAATGATAGGGTATTTTCGGCGAAAACTTCTTTGTAAACCGGGCAGGAATTTGTTTGAACTTGATTGGCTCATTTGATCGATTCCGGTTCAGTTCCTCGATGTTCCAATGCCTTAGACACGTCCTTGGTTACTTATTCGATGGCAAAAACCTGTGCTAACATAAAAACACTAGAAAACCATCAAATAGACCCGAAACGGGCCAAGGTAACACAAATGGCACGAGATAGGGCAATCGATTGAATATTCGTTATTCTACCCTAAAAACCATGTCTTAAGCAAAGAAATGTCGCTTAAATGAGGTTGATAATCACGTCAAATCGAGTGTCATCAAGAATACACACCGTCAGAGGTGATTTGGCGGTCGAGTACGACCTCGAGCTGCACCTCAGTCCCCAGGTAGCAGCAGATCCTCCCCTCCAGCATATGGAAGAGTCGGAGGAAGAAGATGATGCTGATGAGCCGCAACCCCAGTCAGGGCCAGAGTTTCATGATCATACACCCTCGCCACATCATCAGGCAGGGTATGCACACCAGTCGCCGCCCGCCCATTCAAGATCCATATCAGGCGCCTCAACCGCAGCACCGACCGCATCCCGCGGATGTTGGAGAGCTGTATGAGCGACTCTAGGAGTGGCGCATCACTGACAACGTCGCTCAGGAGGCGAGATGGATTATTATGCATCAACACATGCACCACTCTGACGAGCGGTATGAGGCACAGCTGGCGTGGCAACGTCGAGTCGGCGAAGCCCTACCCCTTCCACCCCCCGACGCCCCTGACCAGCCATGATCGGGTGGTATCCTTTTCCTTGTCCTTTCTTTTTATTTCTTCTTTTCGGATCTCGATCCAACTTTTTTCTGTGTGGATCCGGGACACTTGTCCCGGTTTCCTTTTTATCTTTCATTTGTTTTTCTTTTGCAGGCAGTTGGGAGATTCCCTTTGCTTCGGTTTGGTAGATTGCCTCCACTCCGAGGATCCGTGCTCATCCCCTACGCCAATCATCTCGGTCCAGGTTCTTCTACTTCACTCTGAACTCTAGATTTAGTCCTGTGAGGACACAATCTGATTTAAGTGTGGGGTAGGATGCTAGAGAACCTTGCATGAACTTGATTGCCCTTGATTGTGTTTTTGTGTGCCTCGTGATTCCTGTCCAGACTCTCTAGCATTAGAATGGCTCAGTTCTTGAATTTTTATGTTAAGTTGTTCAATCTTTCATAATGATGCTTAGACTGCTTAACCTAGAACTTGAGAACCAACGTGTTTACTTTGATGCTAAATTGCCTGGTCAGAACAGAATTTGTAAAATCACACTTGTAGTTTGTAGCCTTGATTGCATGAAAATGACCGAATCCGACTAGCAAACCAACTGTGAGCTTTTGATCCATTGCACGTAACTTGCAATTTCAATTCTTTTTGAGTGATTTTCTGTTTGCTTGAATGAGTTAGAATTTGCATGAGACCTACTCGAGACCACACGATGACACGAGTTCTAGAATGATAGGGGCACCTAGATTCAACTACTAAGCCAGATAGCCTACCAAATGATAAATCCATTAGGTTTAAACCCTTGAGCTTGGCCTGTTCTTTCGGTTCGATAATACATTACAACCATTTCCCATTCTTTCATTCCCCATTAATCCCCTGTGGTTGTAGTTCTAGATTGACCTACCGGAAGTCGGTTTGTGGTAACCTGCCTATAGCAACTAAAAGAAAGAATCGGCACAAAAGAAAAAAAATAGAAACAAAAGAAGCAAATTTCGAAAAAAAAGAGAAAGAAGAAAAATCAGAAAAAGTTCAAAAGTTTCAAGTTTTGTCAATAAACGTTCTTCTCCCTACAAATGGAAGAACGAAGTCAAAAGGAAAAAAATGTGTGTAAAAGAAAATAAGTGCTAGGTTGCTTGAGGGTATCATAGGACGAGCGTTCACTATTCCACCCGTGTCTGGTTAGACGGTAGGAAGCCATAGGCTAGATTCGAGGGAAGTTAGTCGAAAGCTACACCGCACCCAAGCCATCATCATACACTCCCATCGTCCATCTCATCATAAACCCTTGTAGTGTAGAATTAGTTACAGTCCTAGCAGGGAAGTCCTTCTTGACTAGTTACTCGTGTTGTCACAGTGGTGGAGATGTGGTCGAATTGCAAACTTATGACAGAATTCAGTAATAGAAAATGATTGAGAGCAGAAACACGTCCTTAAACACAGAGAGTGAGAGTTCCCCATTTACTAAATATTTCCTGTTTGAGGAGTCTGGTCGGTCAGGTCAAATTCGTGCATAATTGGTTACTATTACTCGTCATGTGCAGTTTATTAGTGAGGCCAGGTTGTTTGGCTGATCAGTATGCATGTTAGGTTTCTTGTTCTAGGAATTATCTGTCTAATAATTCATTGTGTTTGATTGAGCTCCAATTTAATAAATCTTATCATTTGTGAACATGAGCGTTTCTATTCAGTTTGCTTGAGGACAAGCAAAAGCTTAAGTGTGGGGTATTTTGATGACATTCGATTTGACGTGATTATCAGCCTCATCTAAGCGACATTTCCTTGCTTAAGACATGGTTTTTAGGGTAGAATAGCGAATATTCAATCAATTGCTCTATCTCGTGCCATTTGTGTTACTTTGGCCCGTTTCGAGTCTATTTGATGGTTTTCTAGTGTTTCTATGTTAGCACAGGTTTTTGCCGTCAAATAAGTAGCCAAGGACGTGTCTAAAGCCCTGGGTCACTTAGGGTTCATCTAATCTAAGCTCTACGAGTTTAGCTACTCATATTCAATACAGAAGAATCGAAGAAAAACAAAGAATACATCTCAGGTAGGAAAGACAGAGAAGAACTGTAAAACCTAATTTCGACGAATCCTTGCAGCTTCAATCTGTTGGATCTTCAACTCCTAGCGCTGATTCTCCGAGATGGATGGATGGCGTCACGATCCGTTCCTGGCTCCTCGAACTCTATTCCCTCGTCCTCTCTCTAATCTCTGTCTTGTAATTTTGAGTGTGAGTTGTGAGATATTTGATTCAGCCGCCCGTTTTTGTATTTAAACCTAACCGTGGTTCTGCTGATTTTGCCTTGAGTTTTCGCCGAAAATATGGGGAAGTTTTCGGCGAAAACTTCTGTTAAAATGTTGACTTGCTCTGTCTGTTTCTCCTGTTCCGAATGGCTTGGAGTTCTCGGTGAAAACTTTAGGGTTTTCGCCGAAAACTTCTCCTTGTGAGGGACTGTTGATTTTCTCTTGAGTTTTCGGCAAAAACTCAAGAACATTTTCGCCGAAAACATGTGTGTAAAGTACAACAAGATTTTCTTGACTTGAATGACTTCTCTGTTTGATTCGGGTGCGATTCTTCGGGGTTCCAGTGCCTTAGACACGTCCTTGGTTATCGTATTTGATGGCAAAAACCTGTGCTTACATGAAAACACTAGAAAACCATCAATTAGACCCGTAACGGGCCAAGGTAACACAAAAGGCACGAGATGGAGCAGTTGAGTGAATATTCACTATTCTTCCCTAAAAATCGTGTCTAAAGCAAGGAAATGTCACTTAAATGAGGCTGATAATCACATCAAATCGAGTGTCATCAGTTTGGCTTTGGGTTAAAAAATGTGTGTAAAAGAAAATAAGTGCTAGGTTGCTTGAGGGTATCATAGGACGAGCATTCACTATTCCACCCGTGTCTGGTTAGACGGTAGGAAGCTATAGGCTAGATTCGAAGGAAGTTAGTCGAAAGCTACACTGCACCCAAACCATCATCATACACTCCCATCGTCCATCTCATCATAAACCCTTGTACTGTAGAATTTGTTACAGTCCTAGCAGGGAAGTCCTTCTTGACTAGTTACTCGTGTTGTCACAGTGGTAGAGATGTGGTCGAATTGCAAACTTATGACAGAATTCAGTAACAGAAAATGATTGAGAGCAGAAACACGTCCTTAAACACAGAGAGTGAGAGTTCCCCATTTACTAAATATTTCCTGTGTGAGGAGTCTGGTCGGTCAGGTCAAATTCGTGCATAATTGGTTACTATTACTCGTCGTGTGCAGTTTATTAGTGAGACCAGGTTGTTTGGCTGATCAGTATGCATGTTAGGTTTCTTGTTCTAGGAATTATATGTCTAATAATTCATTGTGTTTGATTGAGCTCCAATTTAATAAATCTTATCATTTGTGAACATGAGCGTTTCTATTCAGTTTGCTTGAGGACAAGCAAAAGCTTAAGTGTGGGGTATTTTGATGACACTCGATTTGACGTGATTATCAGCCTCATTTAAGTGACATTTCCTTGCTTAAGATATGGTTTTTAGGGTAGAATAGCGAATATTCAATCAATTGCTCTATCTCGTGCCATTTGTGTTACTTTGGCCCGTTTCGGGTCTATTTGATGGTTTTCTAGTGTTTCTATGTTAGCACAGGTTTTTTGCCGTCAAATAAGTAGCCAAGGACGTGTCTAAGGCGTTGGAACCTCGAGGAATCGCACCGGAATCGATCCAAGGAGTCAATCAAGTCGAACCAAACCCTTCCCCGTTTTACACTGAAGTTTTTGGCGAAATCCCCCAAGGTTTTCGGCGAAAACTCATGAAGGAATCGGCAGTGCTGACAAGAAGAAGTTTTCGGCGAAAACTCCAAGTTTTCACCGAGAACCCCGGCGTCCGAAAATCACAGGAGAATTCAGCCGGTGATCAGTCATTTTACAAAGGAATTTTCGACAAAAACTCAAGCACATTTTCGGCGAAAATTCCAGGCAAAAACTGACATAATTAGGGTTAAGTATAAATAATTAACCGGCGGCCCTAAATCAAATATACTTCAGACTTCGTAATATACAATTTCATATCTGATAATACCAAATATCTTCAAGGATTCTCAAGAGTTCTGGAGTAGAGTTTAGAGTTCGAAGAGCGAGGAAGAGATCGTGACGCCATCCCTTTCATCTCGAAGACTCGGAACTAGGATTGCAGCTTACCGGAGATCGAAGTTCTACCGGAGACATCTTAATTAGGTTTTTCAGATTCTTTTCTGTTCTTCCTCTGTTCAAGATGAACTCTATCTTTGTCTTTGATTCTTTTGTGAAAAACATGAGTAGCTAAACTCGTAGAGCTTAGACTAGATGAACCCTAAGTGACCCAAGGCTTTAAAGCGGTCACGGATCGGTGGTGATTAGATTCAAAGTTCAATCAGTTTCTCTTTCATGTTTGATTTGTTCTTCATTGTTCATGTTTATTGTCTGGATTGATCACCTAGATTAGATTCTTGTTAAGCTAAGGATAGAAGCGAACACTCGCCTTACTTTAAAACATCAAATCGAACAATTAACCTAATCATTGGAGTGTGCCTTTCGTAGGAACCAGTTAGGGTTAATCCCCTGCAAGAGTAACTCATAAATTGTTAGTAATTGCACCAGTTAAGTTAAGTCGTTGCGAGAGGCGACCGTACCCGGGCGGCTAATTTATCTTTGTAGCTAGATCGGATAGAGCGAACGTTCGCTAGTCTTAAATCTAAGGGTAAGGAGTTATGGTGGTGTCTTAGAATTGATTGAACGAGAATTGAAATCCGCTGATCTGTAGATTGCCAATGCTCTGGTGAACGAAGGGGGATTCAAAGTCTAAGCTTGTCTGTCATCTTTGTTTTCAACCAATCTTTCAACCTGTTTTAGTTTTAATTTTTAATTTCCGTGCATTTATTAGAATTAGAAGTCGTGGAACTCACACCACGCACGAAGTGTTTAAACCTGAGTAATTTGCCTTTATATTTGAGTAATCAATCATTAGAAGACCCGTAGAATACGATCTACCCTAGCTTCCAGCTTGGTAGTTATTTAACGACACTACTCTACAGCTTTCATCAACTAGTTATATTGTGATGTATGTGATTTTGTCGTCATTATTTGTGTTTGTAGGAGGATGGTTCCAATGAAAGATCATCATGTGAATGATCAACAGGAGGATAACTCTAGAAGCTCATTGAGACTGTGACACCTGCCTCGAACGTTCGGGTCGAACCCATGGTTAATGAAGCACCCAAATATTAGTGTGTTTAATCCGTCATTAGATGACATTTTTGTGATGATTTTATCTCGTTTGAGTGATTTTTAAGTGAGTTTATTTCCCTTTCAGCCTTAAGGCCGTTTTGCATGTTTTTGATCGATTTTAGGTAATAACCGACGTTGGGGAATCAAAACCGGAAGTGAAGCATTGAGTAACGCGAGATTATTGGCCCCTTGGAGTGATCCGAGTCGAGGGAAGAAGGCCCAACCCCAAGGAAAGGACCGTTGTGAAGAAAACTGAAAATGCTACTTTTTGGAGCTTACACATCGTGTAAGCTAATAAACTGTTTAGCTTACACCCCGTGTAAGCTCCCCAGACGGGAGAAATTTTCCTTCTAGAACAAGGAAAAGGTTTTAGATGGTATAATTAGTTTGGGACATATTTTGGACGAATATACACCATTGGAGGGAGATTTTGAAGGTTCTCGGAGCATGATTGAGCGGAAGGAATCTAAGGATTGGTCAGAGGTTCGATTAGATCATCAAGATTAGTTTCTCATGAAGTAAGATGACCGTCTTCTTAGTATTCTTCTCCTTTGTATCTGTGATTTCCTTCAAAACCACGAACGGCTAAACTTCCAGGTATGTTTAGATTAGATGAAACCCTAGGGAAGATTTGTATGGATGATGTTGGGTTTTTAACCCTTTGATGTTTTATCTGGTTTATTCAAAATTTTAATTTAATGCATTCTTCCTAAACACTAATTTCAAGGGTTGGTTACTTAAACGATCACTGAACTTTGGCCAAATAACCCGGTGGTCATTGAACTTCAAAAAATTTTCTAGCAATCACTGAACTTTGACGATTTAACCAAACAATCACTGTTAGCTACGGGCATCCATTTTTCCGTCTATCTGCCTATGTGGACTCGCCACAATAGCTGCCACGTATGTTATGTCCGCCACGTCACTTATTTTTGAACCCAAATTTGACCGATTAACTGACCGAACATCCAACCCAAATCCCAACCTGAAAGCCAACCTTAAAACCTTCCAACTCTTTCTTCACCGCCACCGCCGTCTCCAAACCCTTCCTTCACCGCCATATCCTCAACTATGGGATCCAACTCTGCTTTCGATCTAGAATCCATCCTCAAGGTCTCGTTCCAAGTCTCCTTGATTAGGGTTTCAGATCTCGCTTCCGTGCTTTGGAACTCGTCCTGAAAATCGCAGACGGTGGTGGATGGTGTTAATGTGGAGATGGAGTATTGTAAGGATCGTAAGCTTCAAAATAGAATCAACGAGCTTCTCTCCGGCAACTGTACCTTGTTGTTCCTCCATCCAAAGCCACTGTTCCAAACTCACCATTAACACGGTCGTCGGAGTGCCAGGAAGGAGCGTCAAGTGCCCAGATGAGAAACGAGATCGGAGATGGAATCGGAAGAGGAGTTAAGGTTAGAGGACTGTGAGTGGGACCCAGCGATGTGGGATTTCGAGGAGGTGAAGAGGCGTCCGTGTTTCCTACCGTCACCACCGTAGATTGTCAGAAGGCATGGTACCTTCTGTACATCATCCTCTCCGACAATTCGGTATTGCAGGAATCCATCAGCACCGCAGGTTTGTGAATGATTCAAATTCGATTCGACAGATTGTGGCTTGGATTGGGGAGGGATTAAGAGTAGATCTCGAGGATTGGGGAGGATTCGATTTGACAGTTTGTGAGTGATTCGAGACCTTGAGGATGGGGGAGGATTCAATTCTACAGTTTGTGAATGATTCGAGACCTTGAGGATGGATTCCAGATCGGAAGTAGAGTTAGATCCTGTAGCTGAGGATATGGCGGTGTAGCAAGGGTTTGGAGACGGCGGTGGTGGTGAGAATGATACAGCACGAGCAAACTCCTCATCTTCTAGGTGAAGTTGGCTCTGTACAACACCCTGGATGAGGTTTGGATCTATACACAGTGCAATAGAGTTTAAGCAATAAGCTAGAAAGAATAGGTCAAATTGAGGTTTGTAGTAAAGGATGGGTTTGGAGACGGCGACGGCGGTGAAGCAAGAGTTGGAAGGTTTTAAGGTTGGGTTTTGGGTTGGGTGTTCGGTCAGTTGATCGGTCAGATTTGGGTTCAAAATATGTGACGTGGCGAACATAACATACGGGCAGCTGATGTGGTGAGTACCCGTACGCAGACAGATAAAAAAATGGATGTCCGTAGCTAACAGTGACTGTTTGGTTAAATCGTCGAAGTCTAGTGATTGCTAGGAAATTTTTTGAAGTTCAATGACCACTGGGTTATTTGGCCAAAGTTCAGTGATTTTTTAAGTAACCAACCCCTAATATAAACGTCTTGAATCTGATTGATTGACCAATTGTCAATTTCTTGTTTATCTTTGATTTCGCAAGTCTGACCATGAACGTGAATGATTCTAGAGTTTAGGAGTGCGTTAGGTTCTACCGGTAGCTTGACCATAGGACTGGTAGACCTAATCTCTTTGCATTATCTTTGTGGCATTTCATCGAACACCTTATATGCGTTCTTGACAATTTGCAAGTTGGCTTCACCATAAGAACTTGTAGGTTTGAAAGGATAGTATCTCTACGGCCTGACCATGAAGTAGAGATTAACCAAGGAAGTGTCGAGTCATCAAGTGTGTTGAATCAAAATTGCATCGCATTATCCATCTTATCCGAACTAGGGTGGATTCGAGTCTGGACAACCACTCTAATCTATCTTCGAAACCCCAACTTATTTTCTTGTTTACTTTTGCATTCTTAGTTAATTAGTTCATAAACCAATTCCAAAACTAACAATAAACCCCGATTAGCTTAATTCACATTGCTAAGTAATAGAACAAAAATACCCGGGAAATACGATCTCGCTAGAGCATTCTAGTGAGTAAGATTTGGTGTTTGTTAATTTTCACATAATTTAGATTGGTAACCGGTGCCACTAGTGATAAATATAACCAATATAAAACCAACAAAAATAAGATCGATAAAATATAATCGTTAAAACAAAAGACAGGGATCCCCACTTAAATACATTTTAACCACAAACAGCCAAAACCTCTTTAAAACATCATCAATAAATCATATTTGAAAATTCCCCAAGCTGTCAATTAAAATGAAAATACATAAATGACATCCTCATCCTCGGTCACAATCCTTCAGTCTTCTAGCTCAACTCCACTGCCACCAACTGCTGCTCTAAGGTCGTCAGCTACTTCTAAGTGAAAAGAGAGACTAAGGGGGCGTCAGTTTCCTAATGAAACTGTGTGAACCAACTGGGCTTAACTATGCGCCGAACTACCTAAGGAGCATCCCAGAGTCTCTCACTTAATACAACAATAGGACCCATACTTATATTTCATTTAATATCCTAGTAGTTCTAAGTGATCAATCAATTCCCTCTACCTCTATTCCCATCATGCATCACCTCAAACATCATAACCAATCCATTACAAAGCTCATGTCATAAATTGAATACCAACATCACATCATCATCACATATCATGCCATATTATACAAGAAACAATATCGCTGCTCAGCAGTACAATACATCCACATATCCATACATACCAAAACACACACACACACGCACACACACGTTCACACTATCAACTTCAAGTTCATATCTAAGTGATTTGATTATGGCTGACTAGGTGGCTAGAAATGAGAGTTTAATTCCTGAATGAACAATATGTATATGTGGTTATGATTTAGTATGATTGTGGAATGTTGGGTGTAGGAGGATGGTTCTACCAATGTAGAATCATCCTAGAAGGATGAATAGAAGGATGGCCCTAGACCTTGCGTCATGATCACCCCTTCGATTTTACTATTACAGGTGGGGTGGTCGGTAAAGCTAGCAGTCCGCATGTAATAAGTGTGGAATTATGACATGGAATTGTGATGTGGAATTGGTACATGGAATTGGTACATGGAATTGTGTTGTGGAATTGGTACATGAAATTGTGATGTGGAATTCGGACATGAAATTGTGTGTTTGATGTGTGGTAATTGATGTGGTTGTGCTAAATAAAATTAAAACAATAGAATCGGAAGGAGCCAACGTTACCCCAAAGAAATGTGATGTGATCGAATCCGGTCTACAATGGTAGATCACCTTGGTTGGATACTAGGGATTGTTGAGTTGAGTTCAATCTACGTGGAGTAGATCACCTTGGTCAAGTGCTAGGGATTGATGAGTTGAGATTGGTATACGTGGAGTAGATCACCCTGGGTTGTATTACCAAGGATTGATGGTCGGCGGGGTAGCGGGAAAACAACTCCTTATGGCGCCTAATTAAATCACCTAGATGTGAACTTGAAGTTGATTGTGTGAACGTGTGCGTGTGTGTGTGTATGTGTGATGAACGCGTTTTCGCGTGGTCAAATAACTAGCCTAAAGAAGTAGACTAGATCGAATCTCTCGAGGCTTCTTCCAATTGACTACTCAAAGAAGTTGGCAAATTACTCAGGTATAAACAAGTTGTGCGTGGTGTGAGTGCCACGACTTCTAATCTAAAAAAAATAAAGGAAATTAAAAGACAGAAAGATTAAAGGGTTCGACTAATGAGAAGATAGACAAGCTAGACTCGAATCCCCCTAAGATCACCAGAGCAATGGCAATCACAAGACCATCGATTTTCAATTCCAATTCATTCAATTCTTAGACACCACTATAACTCCTGACCCTTAGGTTTAAGATTGGCTAACGTTTGCTCTATCCGATCTAACTACCAAGATTAATTAACCATCCGTGCGTTCACTTCTACAACGAAAAACTAATTGGTGATATTGATTAAGAACAGAGAGTTACTCTAGCAGCGGATCAACCCTAAATGGTTCCTACGAAAGGCACACTCCATTGATTAGGTTAATTGATTGATTTGAGTTCCAAAGTAAGGCGGACATCTGGCGACTAATGTATAGCGACTAACCTTAACTTAACACAAATCTAATCCAGACGCCAAGTAGACAAGAAACGCGGGAAACGAAGAACAAATAATCATGCAAGAGAAACATTTTGAATTAAGATCTAATTACCGCTGATCTGTGACCGCTTTAAAGCCCCGGGTCACTTAGGGTTCATCTAATCTAAGCTCTATGAGTTTAGCTACTCATATTCGAAACAAAAGAAACGAAAACAATCAAGGAATACATTGCAGGTCAGAAGAACAGAGAAGAACTAGAAAACCTAATTTGATGACTCCGAGAAGCTTCAATCTCTTGAATCTTCAACTCCTAGCTCCGAGCACTCCGAGGTGGGGAGATGGCATCACGATCTATCCGGGAACTCCGAGGATGCTCTCAACTCTCTCTTGAACTATGAAGTCTGGAAATCAATCTGTGGAAAAAGGTTTATCGACTGGCGTCGCAATTGTGTGTAAAGATGATCCCCTTAAAAAGTTGTCTGCCTCTCCCTTATATAGGGTTGTCCAAAACCGGCAGGGAAAAGGAAGGAGTTTTTGGCGAGAACTTCAAAGTTCTCGCCGAAATGTTTAGTTGAAATCAAGTCTCTTCCTCCTGCCTCTTCGCCGAGATTTCCTTTGTAGTTTCTCGGTGAGAACTTTGCAACATCTCGCCGAGAACTTCAGTTAAAGCTCCTGTTCTGATTTCTGAGCAACATAAGTTCTCGCCGAGGACTTTTTCAATATTTCTCTTGTGCGGATTTCCTCATAACTTCTCGGTGAAAACATGGATGTTTTCGCCGAGAACTTCAATGTTGGTAGGGGAGGTTTTGATTTCTGACTCGTATGATTTATGGGTCGATTCCTTGAGGTTCTTTCACTCCCCGAGCACGTCTGTGGCTACTTTATTAATGGCAAAAACATGTGCTTTCATAAACGCAGTAGAAAACACATCAAATAGACCCATAATGGGCCAAAGTAACCAAAATGGCAAGAATTAGAGCAATCGAGTGAGAACACCTTAAACTACCCTAAAAACCGTGTCTCAACCAGGGAAATGTTGCTTAAATGAGGCTGATAATCACGTCAAATCGAGTGTCATCAATGTGTTTTGGTATGTATGGATATGTGGATGAATTGTACTGTTGAACAACGATGTTGTTTCTTGTATAATATGGCATGATATGCGACGATGATGTGATGTTGGTATTCAATTTATGACATGAGCTTTGTAATGGATTGTTTATGATGTTTGGGGTGATGCATAATGGGAATAGAGCTAGAGGGAATTGATTGATCACTTAGAACTACTATACTAGGATGTTAAAATGGAATATAAGTATAGGTCCCATTGTTGTATTACAGTGTGGCAGTATGGGATGCTCCTTAGGTACTTCGGCGCATAGTTAAGCCCAGTGGGTTCACTCAGTTTCATTAGGAAACTGATCCGCCCTTAGTCTCTCTTTTTAGTTAGAAGTAGTTGTCGAGCATAGAGCAGTAGTTGGTGGCAATGGAGTTGACCTAGAAGACTGAAGCATGGTGACCGAAGATGAGGATGTCATTTTATGTATTTTCATTTCATTTGACAGCTTGGGAATTTTCAAATGTGATTTGTTGACGATGTTGTTTAAGAGGTTTTGGATGTTTGTGGTTAAAATGGACTTAAGGATCCCCGTCTTTTGTTTTAATGATTTTATTTTATCGATTTTATTTTTGTTTGTTTTGTATTGGTTATTTTGGTTATATTTGTCACTAGTAGCACTGGTTCTCAGTCTAACCATGGGTTTGACATGAGCGATTCAAGGCGAGTGTTACGTAGACTATCCATGTTCTTATTGTTTCTATAGGTGGGATGACCAATGAGGCTAGCCCTTCACCCTCCCTTATGTGTATTGTGAGAATTTTTGTGATGGTGATGGATTTGAGAATGGAAGGATTTATGGTGATGTTGTGAACTGGGAAGGATTCTAGTTATACTTGTGTTGTGATGTGGTGTGAAATGTGGATTGTGCTTTGATTTATTGTGGCATTGATTGTAATGTTTGAGATATGTGATAGAAGTTGTTGAATTGTGATTTTGGATTATGTTCAAATGATGATGTTATTGAGAACTATGAATGTAGCTAGGGAACTGCACTTGGGTGATCACATAGAATGCTCTAGGATTAATAGCCTGTTAGACGTAAGATTGAATTCATTGTGTAGCATTGAATGGCAAAGTGTTGAGATAAGTCATTATGGTTTAGTTCGGCGCATAGGTGGGTTGTTGCTTCACTCAGTTTCATTAGAAAACTAATCCCCCTTTCTCTCACACTTTCAAATCGTGTCCAGATTGTGAAGTGTGTATTGGAGAAATTGGTGGATGTCAAAGTTATGGCTGAGATCATGAGGTAAGACTATTGCCGGCTTAGACCAGGAGATGACTTTCTCTTTATATTTAGTTGACTATTTTGGGTATTTTGTATTGGATTTGGATTGTACCTTTGGTGTTTTGTATTCAATTTGGATTGTACCTTTCGTATTTCGTACTGGATTTTATTATCGATGCATCCTTTCTATTTAATTTATTTATGTTTGAGCACTTTTTATCATTTTTGGTCATCGAGGTTCGACCGTGACATCCATTCCTGTCCTAACCATGGGTTTAACCACATTGGTTCGAGGTGGGTGTTACACAAGTAGTACACCATTCTGTATGGGTTGGTAATCTTTGACACAAACTCCCATGTTTGTCCTACCCGGTACAGGTTTCATCAACCTGATGTGTCCCAAGCATCACGTCTAGTATAACCCAAAATATTTTCTATGTGCCGGGTCGACCCGACACGTAAGAGAGTAGATGTTAGATGTGTTGTTGGCTATGCTTGATGATTTTTCGTGATATCATGTATCATGTTTTTTAGTTAAATTTTTGCAACCCTTTCGCTTGTTCCTCGCATCTGATATTGCATATATGAGCATGATTGATAGTGAAATGGGTTATATATTCTTGGTTGGATGTGTATGTGGTGTTGTGGATTAAAGAGATTGATTAGGTTATGCTTTTTATTAGCTGCGTTTGAGTTTTACAATTACTGTTTTTATAGTTTTCAATCTATGATGCTTTAAATATTGTAGAATGTATACTTGTTTGTCTTGTTAACATAGAGGGAGGGGGCACATAATTTTTCTCCACTGATGAATTGCTAAGTGGAGTGGACGAAGTTTGAGCCATACCTTCAGTTAAATGAAAGAAAAAGAAATAAAAGAGAAAGAAAATGAGTGTGCTTAAAAGAAAAAAACGTTAAGGCGTTCGTCACTTAAGTGAAATGATTAGTTCGGGCACTCTAGTAGAAGCAAAGACAAAATGAAAACTTGGGAGATTACCCTTTATAATAAACACATGGACTCTATTTGTGATATGCTGTGATGTGACATGTGATTGCGCTTGGTTGTTGTTTGGTTGATTGTTGAGGCATGTGGTGTATGATGTAATCATGTGAATTAGAATTGTGATGAATTGATGATATTATTGAGAATTGTGAATGTTAGAGAACTGCACTTTTTTGACCACCTACCTAGACTGCTTAGGGATGATGACTATGAATTGGAAAATTGTGTAATGTGGTTGTTAATTATTGTGGTGGTTTGATAATGAGATGGAGAGCATGATAGGGTATAGACATGTGTCGTGATCACTTAGAAATACTATGATGGTATTGTTAGCTTCAAGGATTGTTATCCCGTTGTACTTGAGTTGTTGTGGAGTTGGGAGACCACTAAGGATTAGTTCATCGCATATATGGGCTCTGTTGGTTCACTCAGTTTCATTTGGAAACTGATCCCCCCTTTGTCCCCCTTTTTTTCAGTTAGAGTTAGTTGGTGAGCTGAGCTTGGATCGTCAGTTAATGGCATTAGAGTTGAGCTAGAAGACTGAAGGCTGTAACTGAGGGCTGGGATTGTGTTTAGTTCATTTTCTTTTAGTTGAATTTTGGTATCGTTTATATTGGGATTCAAATTTGTTGTTAAGTGGTTGGATTTTGAGATTTGAATAATGGAAGTGTTTCCGTTTTGTCTTTGAATTATGTTATTTTATTGTAATTTAAGTTGTTTTTTATTCAATTTATGTTTTGAGTCAAACCGTCCAATGGGTTCGAGCATGGCTGTTCGGGTTGGGTGTTACAGGGGGTAATGTTTATTGACTGAAGCAGACGACCATTGCTCCCAAAAACAACGTATGTACTATAAACACTTATGACTAGACACACTGTATGGTGGAAAGCATTCACAAATTATCAACCGCCACACATCGTCGAATTTTACCCCGTTGTTGGCATCATAGCACAGAAGCAATAAGTGGATTACAAATTGTTGTGTGAACAATGAACTTAGATTTCATTGCAAATTCTGAAGAATATGAAATGTTCACATGTCTTAGAAGGTCTTGGTTAGGGTTTCATCTATTTCTGGTCCCCCCATTGTCAACATCATAGCATAGAAGCAAGAACTAGCTTACAAATTGTTGTGTGAACAATGGATTCAGATTTCATCGAGCATTCTTAAGAATATGAAATGTGCACATGTCGTGGAAAGTCTCGGGTAGGGATTCATTTATTCCTTATTCCATAGCGGCGTCCTAGTCCATGCAAATTGTCTGTGGAGCCTTATCGTTCATGCACTAATGGAATTATTGAAACAACAAGATGAATGACCATACTGTCTCATCATACAAGAGAGCATCCACGAACACAACACCTTGGTAATGGTTCCTAAATCCAGTAAAAAGAGTTGCACCAAGGAAAATAGAGGACAATAAAGCAAGTGGTAAAAGAAGGGATATGCACGACGAAAAAAGAGTAACGTACAGATGCCATCATAGTACACCATATGTAAAAAACTTGTTGGACATAGGTAACAATTAACTGTGTAGTCCGTATGTTTACCTAAAGGAGAGGCATGTACCTAGTTGTCGGTAATGTCTATTGGTCATGTACATTGTGTTGAACGTTACGGACTCCCTGAAGCATGCATAGTTGTCTAGCATTATCTAGTCTGTCTAGACTATGTTTGGTGTGTTCTCCATGGAATCCACTTCAATATCATGCCAAAGCCAAGAATGGTCATTTTTGTCGTGTATAGATACTCAACAATTGCAGTGGCCTCCTCGTGCATCATCTTTCTTTGTCAAAACTCTTCTTGACGCTTATACATGCAACTACATTTTTCTCCACCATCATTGTCGTGGTAGGGGTCCTTTTCTTTTTTCATAGCAACAAGTGTGCATCCTCCTTCGAATTAAGTTGATGGTTTTGATTATGAACCTAGTTGACTATCAAGTACATATCAAGCACCTCGTCTGGGTGGAGATGAATAACAGCCTCACAACCAATTCTTGTTTTATGACTTTTCTTACATGGTATGGTCCTCGCACGAAGATCTTTCACTGTCTTCCAGTGGACGATTTTTGGCCTCTATCTTCCCTCCTCAGCGAGGCTTCCATCTTCCCTCCTCGGCGGTAACTTCATCGGATGCCTCATCACCAACCTTGGCCTCAACGAGGTTTGGGGACCTGAGGTCCCGCGCCACCAAGTACACACCGTCGTTGCCGAACTGGCAGTGGAGTATGACCTCTAGTTGAACGTCAGGCCTAGAGAGTGGGTACCTCCGCCTCTTTACCAGGGACTAGGGTCAGAGGACGATGATGATTCTGAGGAGGATGAGCCCCAGCCAGATCAGGCATTTCACCACCAAATACCCCCGCAGCAGCCGCTTGCGGGGTTTGCACATCAGCAGCAGCCACACCACCAGGAGCCTCTGCAGATGCCTCTCGGTGGTTATGGGGAGCAGCTCAGCTAGATCCGAGGTTGGCAGATCGACCACACCGCCACCCAAGACGCCCGTTGGCTTATTACTCAGCAACACATGCGCCAATAGAACACCAGATATGAGGCGTAATTGGCGTGGCAGCAACAGATCGAGGATTTCTAGCACATTCACCCACCACATCCCCAACCTGAGGAGTGATCAGGTTGTATCCTCTTCCTTGTCCTTCTTTTTATTTATTCTTTTCAGATTTCGGTCCAATTTTATTTTGTGTGGATCGGGGACACTTGTCCCGGTTTCCTTTTGATCTTTTGTTTGTTTTTGTTTTGTAGTCACCTTTTGGCAGCTTCTCTCCACGCTCCGACCGCTCCTTGGACATCCCCTCCACCAACCATGTCGGTCCAGGTTCTTTTATTTCTCTCTACTCTAGTTTGGTCCATTGAGGACAATGTCCGGTTTAAGTGTGGGGTAGGGTGTATAAACTGCCTGATCTTGACTTGCTTTCTGTGATTTCGTGGCTTATCTGATTCCTCTAGCTTAGAATTACTCAATTCTTGACCTATGATGTTAAGTTAGTTTTCAATTTTTCATAATGATGCTTAGACTGCTTAACTTAGAACCTATAACCAACTTGCTTGCATCGATGCTAAATTTCCTTGTTAGAACAGAAAGTCTTATCACACTTGTAGTATTTAACTTCGATTGCATGATAATGACCGAATCCGACTAGGAAACCAACCATGAGCTTTTGATCCATTGCACATAAACTTGCAATTTCAATTCATTTGGAGTGGCTTTCTTGTACTTTGAATAAATTAGAATTTGCATGAGACCTATTCGAGACCACATGATGACACGAGTTCTAGGAGGATAGAGGCATCTAGTTGAAGCTACTTAAACCAGATAGCCAATTTAACGTTAAATCCATTAGATGTAAACCCTTGAGCTTGGCCTTTCTTTCGGTTCGTTATACATTATAGCCAATTCCCATTTTTCATCACCCCGTTGATCCCTTGTGGTTGTAGTTCTAGATTAGCCTACCGGAAGTCGGTCTGTGGTAACTTGCCTATAGCCATTAAACAGGTGGTCTTAGCTATTATGCCCAAACGTGTAATCCCCTCTAGCAACTAAAAGAAAATCGGCACTAAGAAAAAAAAAGAGAGTTTCAAAAAAAAAGCAGAAAAAGTTCAAGGTTTCAAAGTCAAATAGTATAGTTCAAATAACGTTCTTCTCCCTACAAATGGAAGAACGAAGTCAAAGAAAATGTAAAGAAAAGTCAGAAAAAATTCAGAAAAAGAAAAAAAATTTGCAAAATAAAGTACTAGGTTGCTTGAGGGTATCATAGGACGAGCATACACTATTCCACCCGTGTCTGGTTAGACGGTAGGAAGCAACAGGCTAGATTCGAGGGAAGTTAGTCGAAAGATGCACTGCACCAAAGCCAATTCCATCATTCATCCCTTCATCCATCTCATTATAGACCTTTGTAGTGTAGGAATCGTTACAATCCTTTTGACTAGTTACTCGTGTTGTCAGAGTGGTGGAGATTGTGGTCGAATTGCAAACATATGACATACTTCGGTCGAGAAAGTGATTGAGAGCAGAAACACGTCCCTAAACACAGAGTGCGAGAGTTCCCTTGTACCAAATTTTATCTGTGTGAGAAGTCTGGTCGGTTAGGTCAGATTCATGCATGATTTGTGTTTACTACTTCTTGTGTGCAGATAATTAGTGAGACCAGGTTGTTTGGTTGACGTGTATGCATGTTAGGTCACTCGTTCTAGAAGTAGCGGTTTAATAATTCATTGTGATTGATTGAACCTTAACTTGATCGATCTCGTCATTTGTGAATCTGAGTGCGTTCTAGTTCAGTTTGCTTGAGGACAAGCAAAGCCTTAAGTGTGGGGTATTTGATGACACTCGATTTTAAGTGTTTACCAGCCTCATTTAAGCTACATTTCCTTGCTTGAATCTCGGGTTTTAGGGTGATTTAGCATGTTTTCGCCTAAATGCTCTAATTCCCATCGTTTTGGTTATTTTGGCCCGTTATGGGTCTATTTGATGGTTTTCTAGTGTTTTTGAGAATGCACAGGTTTTTGCCGTCAAATACATAATCACGGACGAGCTCGGGAAGCAAATGAACCTCAAGGGATGACCCGAGATCAATCTAGAAATCATTGCCCCGGCTGTAACTAAAGTTTTCGGCGAGAAGTCTGAAGTCTTTGCCGAAAACTTATGCAAGAAACTCACAGTCGAAGACAGGAGAATCCAGCGAAAGTTTCATCTGAAGTCTTCGGCAAAAACTCCCAAGTTTTCGCCGAAAACTAATTCCTTTTTTCGGCTGGAATCCTAAACCCTATAAATACTAAACCGGCGACCACAAAAGATATACCATTTTCGTGGATTAATTTCCAGACCTTAAAAGTTCGAGAGAGAGTTTAGAGAGTTCGAGGAGCTGGGAAGAGATCGTGACGCCATCCTTCCATCTTGGAGAACTCGGTGCTAGGAGTTGAAGATCCAGGAGATTGAAGCTTCACAGATTCGTCTGAAATTAGGTTTTACAGTTCTTCTCTGTTCTTCCTGGTTGAAGATGTATTCTTTATTTGTCTTTGATTCTTTTATTTTGAATATGAGTAGCTAAACTCATAGAGCTTAGACTAGATGAACCCTAAGTGACCCGGGGCTTTAAAGCGGTCACGGATCGGCGGTAATTAAATCTAGTTTCAATCAGTTTCTCTTGCATGTTTGGTTTGTTCTTAATTGCTTCTGTCTTTCTTTTCTAGCTTGATCACCTAGTTAAGATTCTAGTTATGCTGAGGATAGTAGCGAATGCTCGCCTCACTTCAAAACACAAAATCAACAGTTAACCTATTCATTGGAACAATTTCTCTTTGTAGGAACCAGTTAGAGTTAATCCACTGCTAGAGTAACTCATTAATCACTAGTAATCGCGCCAGTTAGTTTTCCGTTGCAGAAGCAAATGCACGGGCGGTCAATCAATCTTGGGAGTTAGATCAGATAGAGCGAACGTTTGCCAGTCTTAAAACTAAGGGTCAGGAGTTATGGTGGTGTCTCAGAAGTGAATGATTCGGGATTGAATACCACTGGTCTTGTGACCAATGTTCTGGTGATCTTAGGGGGATTCGAAATCTAAGGTTGTCTGTCATCTTGTTAAGTCAACCAATCTTTCAACTATTTTATGTTTTCATTTTCTTATTTCCTGCTTTATAGTCTAGAAGTCGTGGAACTCACACCATGTGCAACTTGTTTTATCCTGAGTAAACTGCCTTCATATTTGAGTAGACCATTAGAAGAGACCCGTGGAATACGATCTATCTTGGTTTGTGCTTGATAGTTATTTGATACGCTTCACAAACGTCCATCAAACTAGCGCCATTGCCGGGGACTCTTCTATATTGTTTGAAAGAAGAGTTGGCTTTTTATTCTTCTACCTTTCCATCTTTCATTTATCCATCACACTTCGATTTTACACCGGTTGTTTTGTTTTTGCTCTTTGCAGGTTATTTTCAGGTTTATGAACTGCCCACTCACTCGTTCTGAGTCTAAGTCTATCAAGTCTTCTACTTCAGACAAGCCTGGTAGTTCTGCTCCACCTAGGCAACCGCGAGTTCCAAAGCAAACTACTACCATCCCGCCTTCATCTTTCACACCACCTAAGATCGCGGAGTCGAAGGAGAGCTCCTCATCTCCATCTTCATCCGCTTGCTCTACTGCATCAAACTCGCCACCGCCATCTCCTACAATGGGTGACGTAAATCACCCAAATCCTCCTCCGCCGCCGCCAGCTCAGAGATGTCTTGTTGATTAAAACAAGCTGAGCGCGACTAGGATTCGATCCTATATCTCTTTGCCGCGTTATGAAGATGCTCCTGACTATGAGATCAAGATCCCCTTCCTGGGAATGATTTCTAGGGACGCACAGTTTGAAGGAAAGCCACACGACAATCCTTGCACTCACTTGGCGGATTTCATTGCTCTTTGCGAGACGTTCAAGAATGGGAATCTCGACAAGAACACCTTGTGCTTGCGAGCCTTTCCATTCTCTCTTCGAGGCCCCACTAAGAGATGGTTAAACAGCAAGCCTCCCAGTTACTACACTGATTGGGATAAGCTGGCTCAAGATTTTGTTGAAGAATACTTTCCTCCATCCAGAACAACTGCCTACAAGGATAGCATCTCCAGGTTCAGACAGAAGGAAGGAGTCAGCCTATATGACGCTTGGAATGAATTCCAAGAGCTTCTCTACAGCTGCCCCCATCACGGTTTCGAGCAAAGGCAACTAGCTGAGACCTTTGCCCGAGTAATGAATGAGGAGTCGTCCAAATGGGTCAACTCCTTAGCTGAGTGTGATATCACCACTCTCACACCACAAGCGGCTATGCTTCACTTTGCTGATTGCGCTTCCAAATCAAGGAATTGGGAGAGACAAACAGAAGGAGCTTGAAGCAAGCTCAACATTGAAGAACAAGTTAAAGAGGAAATTGAGAAGCAACTAAAGAAGTCTACCACGCCTATCAAGCGGCCATCCGCCTCTGTTTTTACAATGGTGTCGCGTATGTGCTTACAACGGAAGTCAATGTCAGAATTTTGGTAGAGTAGAAGTCTGGTTTGCCGAGGAAGTTGACTTCATTGGTCAAGGCTTCGCCAACAACCAACAAGGCTATACTGGCTACCGTCAATTCCGGCAACAAGGCAGCTTTCAAGAGTGACCTCCTTACAACTCCGGAGCAAACCAGAATCAGAATAACTGACCACTTGGGTCATTTCAAAATCAGAAGCCGAACAATCAAACCGGAGGTATCTATCAACCACCCCACCGGAACCAAGGCAACTACGGTACAACTCCTGGCAATCGCCAGAACCAGTATCTGAACAACAAATATTCCGGTCAGCCTCAGAAGCTGCCTACCGCTCGACAGCAAGGACAACGATTTGGATAAGAAGCTGAATCAGAATATCGCTAGGCTCGACGATCATGATAGCCAGTTCAAGGCTCAAGCCCTGGTTAGTCTTTTGCTGCATAGTTGTGCTACTTACTTTCTCGACGCGTCATGAACCTTATAGGGAATGTTAGTATTCCACTTCCGTGTTAGCACTAGACATTCCAAGGGGCTGGTTTCCACTATTGTTGTTGATGTGAAAAGGGTGTTTTTGGGGGAAATGTTGTCAAAGGAGTTTTAAAGCGAAAATGGTTTAAACGAGTCAAGGTATTCGATTAGTGGAAGGATTCCTCTAAATTCTCGGTGACAAGCTTCACGGTACTACCGGAATGAGAAGGCATCGGGTCGGGGTCAAGAGTAGTGTTAGACAGACTCGTTAGTAGGAGAACGACAAACAGGAAAAGGATTGTGGTTCCGTCTGTGGAAGGAAAACAAGTTGGTTCAGTAAGGAAGGTGAATGGGGTTTTAGTGTAGAGAGCTCTGGGTTCCGAAATAAAGACGAGATCAAGGGTAATGGGCGTTATGATGGATGTAACAGTTGTTATAGGAATTTGGTAACATGTGTATGGGTTATGAGGAAACATAATCATGGTTCTAAGGTTTGCAGTCTATCAGTGAACGCAACTAAGGAAAGGTTCTGGGTAGCAATAAAAGCTCGTTTGAGCTAAAGGATGGGGGTAGTAAATGGAGTACGGGGATTGCGAGTTCGCGATTGACATAACAATAGGAAACGGTGAATTATATTCACAATCAAGTATCAGGATGGACTCAAGTAAGTCATACGGTGGAAGGAAGTTAGTCGCTAGTATACAATGTCCTTAATGGGAATTCAGAGGGAAATTGAGGAAAGTGGTTGGACAGTGTGTCAATGCCTAATCAAGTAAAGGATGGAACAGAATTCGGGTGCTTGATCGAGCTCGGTAGTGGTTAGCGGAACATGAGGTCATTGAGCATTAGGGATGGTAGTGGTCAGAAATTACTGGATCATATAGGGGTTACTTGTACTTCCAACTTGACTTACTAAATGTGTTTGTATCAGTTACTGGCTCTTGCCTTCGGGTGTTCCGGTCATTGGTATTGGGGGTTAAGGGATAGAAATATTAGGTTCTAATATGGATTGTGGGTTCTTACCCTTGGATGTGGGCTAAGGCTATCCTCTTACAGTTTCATACTGTTTCCTAATTCCTACTGGTAGTATTCACTTAGTGTTTGCACTGACCCTCCTTCTGTTATTCTTTCTTGTTTTGTTCTGGGTATGGCGTCTTGTCGATGAGAAGACTATGAGGATGAAGAGCTGGACAATATTGTTACACTCCAATTTTTTTTAAGTCGTATCTTGAGAAAAGGGGAACATGAGTTCATTCGAGGCTTAAGGTTTAGTTCGAGTTGGTCGTTGGTAGGATTCAATTGGAAAAAGGAATCAAACCAATCAGACCGAGTTAAGAACTAGCTAGGTAATATTGATTGTTGAAGGATATGTACACTAGCTGGTTTTGAAACCAGACCAGCACTCAGTCGATCCCGGTTTGAATCCCAACCATGGCAAATTTTTTATTTTTTTTGTCCAGCGTCCATAACGATGCCGTTTTGGTCATCTTCTTCCTTGGCCCCATCAGTTTGACGAACCAGCGTTCCCGGCGGCCGAAATCCACTCCGATGACCCTTCCCAATGGTCAATAGGTATTTTTAGCATAATCGGGATGAAGAACCCCGCCAGAACGTGGCGTAAAACTTGGGAATCAAGATTGGAGCTTAAGTCCATCTAGAAATGGACAAATCGGATAAGGAGTTGATCCCACTCCAGAAGAAATCTTGGAATGACGCCGACTTCTCCAGAATGCCATTAAACCCGAAAATCTTATCCCGTTTTGGCTCTAATCGACTCCCTGAAGCCTATAAAACCCAGCTCTTGCTTCAAATCGAAGTGTATTCCACTCTAAAACTATCTCTCTGTCACTCTGACAAAAATCTCCGACCACCGTTGTGTCCGAGGGTTCCAGGCATCGTCGGTCTAAAATAAAACCCTCTATCAACTCGTCTCAAACCCCTAAAACTAACCTTACCCTCAGAATCGTGTTTCCATTCACCAGAATCGTTTAATCCTCTCATTGGAATTTGTCAGAACCGCCGGTGCCTTGCAGTTCGACAGATAAAATTACCTGTGTAGTCCTTCCTTCTTTTCCTTTCTTGTTTCGGCCCTTGAAGTTTTCCCTTCGTTACAGTCTGATCCTTAACTGTCAATTGTTTGGTCATTTAACCTCTTTTCAGCTTTGACAGTTTGATCCAGGAAGTTGCGCAGCCGTTAACTCCCTATCTTTGAGTCGACTCCTTAGGTGGGTTGGTTTAAGGGGGTAAATTCCTTAGATGAATTAACTCCTCAATTTAAATAGTTATTTGGTTATACTTTGTGATTAACTAAGTTTATATTGTGATTATTCATTCGACGGAAACTGGATCAACGAGTGAGGTACTCAAGCCTATGTTGGACTTGTACATACTTAAATTAAGGTCCTTATAGTTTCTCGTTGTGATTTACTTCTAACCGAGCATTAACCCTCTTGAGTTGGTTTCCCTCCCGATAGGTTAGATTATGCAGGGTAATGAGTGACACGGATCCTCATTAATTCCGGTTTATAAAGTTATGACGCCTAAGGTTAGAGGGACTTAAGTAGTCCAAGTGACTCCCCTACTTACCTCGAAATTGAGACGGGAAGTCTTGGTTTTGACAACAAGGTGTCGTTTCTACGAAAAATTCTATCTTTCCGGAATCGTCGATTTTATACCTAATTGTATTTTATTTGATTATGGTTAAATCATGACGATTTTTGGCACCTAGTGTATACAGGTGGAAAGTAAAGCCTTGCTAGCTAGTTGATGACACTAGAATTTAACAAGATTATCAGTCCCATTTAAGCAACAATTCATTGCTTGTAACACGGTTTTAGGGGTATTTTAGGGTGTTTTCACTCAATTGCACTATTCCTACCGATTTGGTTACTTTGGCCCTTTTGGGTCTATTTGATGTGTTTTCTAGTGTCTCTATGAGTACACAGGTATTTGTCGTTAAATAGGTGACCTCGGACGTGTTCAAGATACAATATATCCTCAAGAAGTGAACCAGAATTGAACCAGGAATCAAACCAATTGAAGAACCGATGATCCACCTGCCCAGCACTAAGTTCTCGCCGAGAACTATCAACATTTTCGGCGAGAAGATGTTAAGGAATCAAAGCATATATTGGTCGAGAAGTCAGCAGCAGATTGTGAAGATATTCTCGGCGAGAACATTGAAAGTTCTCGACGAGAAATTTTGAAGAATTACACGGAGTATTCTCGGTGAGGAAACAGACTGATTTATACTGCACTTCTCGGCGAAAACTTTGACAGTTCTCACTGATAAATTTCTTCTTTTCCGGCAAAGGTTTAGAAATCTAAACCTATTTAAAAGACAGCCTCTACATCTATGGGTTAGTGGCCAGACGAAACACACCATTCAATTAGACTTTTACAGTTCAGACTAGAGAGATATATGGAGTTGAGAGCATCCTCGGAGTTCCTAGAGAGATCGTGACGCCATCTTTCCACCTCAGAGTGCTCGGAGCTAGGAGTGAAGATTGTCAGAGTTCAGAGCTTCACCAAAGACGTCAAAATTAGGTTTTAAGGTTTCTATCTATTCTTCCTTTGTATGATGACTCCTTAGTTGTTTTTGTTTCTTCTATTATCAACATGAGTAGCTAAACTCGTAGAGCTTCGATTAGATAAACCCTAAGTGACCCGGGGCTTTAAAGCGGTCACGGATCGGCGGTAATTAGATTCAAAAATCAGAAAGTTTCTCTTGCGTTATTGTTTGATCTTTGTTTCCGCGTTTCTTATCTACTTGACGCCTAGATTAGATTCGTGTTAAACTAAGGTTAGTTGGTAGACGTCCACCTTACTTTGGAACTTCAAATCAATCAATTAACCTATTCAATGAAGTGTGCCTTTTGTAGGAACTAGTTAGGGTTGATCTGCTTCTAGAGTAACTCACTGTTCTTAATCAATTGCACCAGTTAGTTCTCCGTTGCAGAAGTGAACGCACAGACGGTTAATTAATCGTGGTAGTTAGATCTGATAGAGTGAACGTTCATGGAATTTATACCTAAGGGTAAGAAGTTATGGTGTTGTCTGAGAACTAAATGAATTAGGATTGAAAACCGGTGGTCTTGTGATTGCCAATGCTATGGTGAACTTAGGGGGATTCGAGTCTAAGTGATGACACTCGATTTGACGTGATTATCAGCCTCATTTAAGCGACATTTCATTGCTTAAGACACGGTTTTTAGGGTAGAATAACGAATATTCAATCAATCGCCCTATCTCGTGCCATTTGTGTTACTTTGGCCCGTTTCGGGTCTATTTGATGGTTTTCTAGTGTTTCTACGTTAGCACATGTTTTTTCCGTCAAATAAGTAGCCAAGGACGTGTCTAAGGCGTTGGAACCTCAAGGAATAGCACCAAAATCGATCCAAGGAGCCAACCAAGTCAAACAAATTCCTGCCCCGGTTTACAAAGGAGTTTTCCCCGAAAATCCGTTAATGTTTTCGGCGAAAATGCATGAACAAATCCACTGATGTCAACCGAAGGATGTTTTCGGCGAAAACACTAAGTTTTCGTCGAGAACTGTTGGACTAAAAACCACAAAAGAATTCAGTCTGCGGACAACCTATTTTGTGAAGGAATTCTCGGCAAAAATTCCTTAATATTTTCGCCAAAAATATTAGTTAAAATCCGGCGGTATTAGGGTTAAGTATAAATACTTAACCGGCGGCCAAAAATCAAATATACTTTTCACAATCATAATTTCCAACTAATACCAAATACTTCAAGGATTCTCAGAGGAGTTTAGAGTTCGGAGAGCCGGAAAGAGATCGTGACGCCATCCTCGGAGCTAGGATTGCAGTCTACCGGAAGATCGAAGTTCTGCCGGAGTCGTCTTAATTAGGTTTTTCAGATACTTTTCTGTTCTTCCTTTGTATGATGAACTCTTTCTTTATCTTTGATTCTTTTGTGATGAACATGAGTAGCTAAACTCTTAGAGCTTAGACTAGATGAACCCTAAGTAACCCAGAGCTTTAAAGCGGTCACGGATCGGCGGTGATTAGATTCGAAGTTCAATCAGTTTCTCTTTCATGGTTGGTTTGTTCTTCGTTGTTTATGTTTCTTGTCTGGATTGATCACCTAGATTAGATTCTTGTTAAGCTAAGGATAGAAGCGAACGCTCGCCTTACTTTAAAACATCAAATCGAACAATTAACCTTATAATTGGAGTGTGCCTTTCGTAGGAACCCGTTAGGGTTAATCCGCTGCAAGAGTAACTCATAAATCATTAGTAATTCCACCAGTTAAGTTAAGTCGTTGCGAGAGGTGACCGTACCCGGGCGACTAATTCATCTTGGTAGCTAGAACGGATAGAGCGAACGTTCACCAGTCTTACACCTAAGGGTTAGGAGTTATGGTGGTGTCTTAGAACTGATTGAATGAGAATTGAAATCCGCTGATCTGTTGATTGCCTATGCTTTGGTGAACGAAGGGGGATTCGAAGTCTAAGTTCGTCTGTCATCTCTGTTTTCAACCCTAATTTCCAATCTGTTTTTTAGTTTCAATTTTTAATTTCTCTGCATTTCTTAGAATTAGAAGTCGTGGAACTCACACCACGCACGAAGTGTTTAATCTGAGTAATTTGCTAGCTTATTTGAGTAGTCAATCACTAGAAGGCCTGTGGAATACGATCTACCCTAGCTTTTGTTAGCTTTCTTAGTTATTTGTTTGAACCAGCACAACGACGGGTTCATCACTAAGCTTGTCTATCTTCTCGTTAGTCAAACCTTTAATCTTTCTGTCTTTTAATTTCCTTTTCCTTTTGCCTGATTTATTAGCTTAGAAGTCGTGGAACTCACACCACGCACAATGTGTTTAATCTTGAGTAAATTGCGAGCTTCTTTGAGTAGTTAATTTGAAGAAACCTCGAGAGATTCGATCTAGTCTACTTATGTAGATTAGTTATTTGATGAACCTATTTCAACGCTCATCAGTAGTCCTCCGTCGAGAACATCGATGGATATGAGTTCCTACTGAGTGATGTGAGTTGGGTATTGTTAGCCCCAATCGATTCACGATAGTCGGGTACGGTTAGCCCCAACCGGATGATGGGAGTTGGGCATGGTTAGCCCCAATCGATTCATGGTAGTTGGGAAAAATAGTGACTCTTGTGAACTCCCAGTTATAGGCTCGGTGAGGAAGCCTTATCCATGATGGCATAAAGGTTAGCTAGGCGAGAAGAGGGGACGCCCTATATAATGTGTAATTGTGGTGTTAGTGTTGAAATCGTTGGTGAACTAATGGTTATGTGATTTGTTCCACAGTTCGACCATGAAATTGAGGACCATACCAGTTTTGGTCATATGCTCCTCTTTACTTTTAACATTCCTTTATACTTGAATGTTAAGGACTGGCCCTTGAACCACCCATCCAGGTCATTTCGTAGCTAATCAGGAGTAAGGGGTGCAGAAGGAGCCTCGAAAATCATGTCGGGAGACTCTCAGTGAGTGGTCGAGTGTTTCTATTTATGTGGAGTGTGATTTGAAATTGTGTGTTTGGTTTGTAATAATTACAACTCTTGTGTTGGTTTTGTCTGTGCTTTCGGACCCGCTTTGCGTTTCTGCCTTTAAACGTTTTTCAACGACTTTGGTATTGTGTTTTCTCCTACTTTGAGCAATAAAAGCTATTTTGAAAGGTTTTAAAGTTGGGACCGCGTATCACTGGTAGCTCACGCAACCCGCTAGTCAGCAAGATCCACCAGAGATCACGTGGGAAGAATTTCTACGAGCCTTGAAGGAGAGCTTCCTTCCACCATCTTATCATGAGGATAAAATGCAAGAGTTCCTCACCATCAAATAGGAGTCGGGAAGTGAGGATCGGGAATCAGTGGCCGACTACACAGGTCGGTTCGAACAACTGTTACCTTATAGAGGTCCCCTCTACCAGGACCCGGTAGCCCAGTGAGACCACTATCTCCATGGATTAAGGCCTCACCTCTACAAGTCCTTGTGCACCATTGATGAACGATGCAGGACAGGTTTATCAAATAACTACCAAGTGGAAGCTAAGTAGATCGTATTCCACGGGTCTTCTAATAATTGACTACTCAAATGTAAAGGCATATTACTCAGGTTTAACACGTTGTGCGTGGTGTGAGTTCCACGACTTCTATTCTAGAAAATGCAAGCAAATTAAAACTAAATTGAAAGACAGATTGGAAGATTGGTTGACTTAACAAAGACGACAGACAAGCTTAGACTTCGAATCCCCCTTAGTTCACCAGAGCATTGGCAATCAACAGATCAGCGGATTTCAATTCTCGTTCAATCAATTCTAAGACACCACCATAACTCCTGACCCTTATGTTTAAGACTGGCGAACATTCGCTCTATCCGATCTAGCTACCAAGATTAATTAGCCGCCCGAGTACGGTCGCTTCTTGCGACGACTAAACTAACTGGTGGAATTACTAACGATTTATGAGTTACTCTTGCAGTGAATTAACCCTAACTTGTTCCTACGAAAGGCACACTCCAATGAATAGGTTAATTGTTGATTTGGTGTTTTAAAGTAAGGCGAGCGTTCGCTTCTATCCTTAGCTGAACAAGAATCTAATCTAGGTGATCAATCTAGACAAGAAACATAAACAACGAAGAACAAATCAACACATGAAAGAGAAATTCATTGAACTTTGAATCTAATCACCGCCGATCCGTGACCGCTTTAAAGCTTTGGGTCACTTAGGGTTCATCTAGTCTAAGCTCTACAAGTTTAGCTACTCATGTTCATAACGACAGAATCAAAGACAGAAACAGAGTTCATCATGAAAAGGAAGAACAGATAGAAACTGTAAAACCTAATTAAGACGACTCTAGCAAAGCTTCGCTCTCTGGTAATCTTCAATCCTAGCTCCGAGTCTCCGAGGTGAAGGGATGGTGTCACGATCTCTTCCTAGCTCTTCGAACTCTCAAACTCTACTTTCTCGAACTCTTTAGGTCTGGAACTTGTGAAAGTTTGATTATGAAAACTATCTTCTCAAGTCTGGGCCGCCGGTTAAGTATTTATACTTAACCCTATCAGCGCCGGATTTGTTAAGGATTTTTTGGTGAAAACTTAAGGAGTTTTCGCCAAAAACTTCAGTGTAAATCGCTAGCTCCGTCGACTGATTCTCCTGTGAGTTTTGAGTCTAGAGTTTTCGGCGAGAACTTTGACTTCTCGCCGAAACTTCTTCTTGTAAGCTCTGCCGATTTCTTCTGGAGTTTTCACCAAAAACCTGAGGACTTTTTGCCGAAAACTGTAGTGTAAAACGGGGTAGGATTTCTGTTGACTTGATCAACTTCTTGGACTGGTTCCGGTGAGGTTCTTCGGAGTTCCAATTACGTAGACATGTCCTTGGCTACTTTATTTGGCGGCAAAAACCTGTGTTATCATGAAAATACTAAAAAACCATCAAATAGACCCGAGATGGGCCAAAGTAACTGATGGCACTCGATTTGACGTGATTATCAGCCTCATTTAAGGTACATTTCCTTGCTTAAGACAAGGTTTTTAGGGTAGAATAGCGAATATTCAATCAATTGCCCTATCTCGTGCCATTTGTGTTACTTTGGCCCGTTTTGGGTCTATTTGATGGTTTTCTAGTGTTTTTATGTTAGCACAAGTTTTTGCCGTCAAATAAAGTAGCCAAGGACGTGTCTAAGGCGTTGGAACCTCGAGGAATTGCACCAGAATCGATCCGAGGAGTCAATCGAGTCGAACCAAAGTCTGCCCCGGTTTACACTAAAGTTTTCGCCAAAAATCCCTTAGTGTTTTTGGCAAAAATCCCAGCAGAAATCGACTGATGCTCATCAAAGGAAGTTTTCAGCGAAAACCCTAAGTTTTCGTCAAGAACAATTGATCCGAAAATCATAGGAGAAAAGCAGCCAGCGGACCATCCATTTACACTAAGATTTTCGGTGAAAATTCCTTATAATATTCGGTGAAAATATTAGTTTAAACCCGGTGGTATTAGGGTTAAGTATAAATACTTAACCGGCGGCCCATACCTGAAAACACATCATAATTACCAACTAATACCGAACTTCAGAATTTTCTCAAGTTATGGAGTAGAGAGTTTAGAGTCCGAAGAGCCGAAAAGAGATCGTGACGCCGTCCTTTCCATCTCGAAGACTCGGAGCTAGGATTGCAGTTTACCGAAGATCGAACTCTTTCTTTGTCTTTGATTCTTTTGTGATAAACATGAGTAGCTAAACTATTAAAGCTTAAACTAGATGAACCCTAAGTGACCCAGGGCTTTAAAGCGGTCACGGATCGGCGGTGATTAGATTCAAAGTTCAATCAGTCTCTCTTTCATGTTTGATTTGTTCTTCATTGTTCACGTTTCTTGTCTGGATTGATCACCTAGATTAGATTCTTGTTAAGCTAAGGATAGAAGCAAACGCTCACCTTACTTTAAAACATCAAATTGAACAATTAACCTTATAATTGGAGCGTGCCTTTCGTAGGAACCGGTTAGGGTTAATCCACTGCAAGAGTAACTCATAAATCGTTAGTAATTCCACCAGTTAAGTTAAGTCGTTGCGAGAGGCGACCGTACCCGGGCGACTAATTAATCTTGGTAGCTAGAACGGATAGAGCGAACGTTCGCCGTCTTAAACCTAAGGGTAAGGAGTTATGGTGGTGTCTTAGAATTGATTGAATGAGAATCAAAATCCGCTGATCTGTTGATTGCCAATGCTCTGGGGAACGAAGGGGGATTCAAAGTCTAAGTTCGTCTGTCATCTCTATTTTAATCAACCAATTTCCAATCTATTCTTAGTTTCAGTTTTTAATTTCTCTGCATTTCTTAGAATTAGAAGTCGTGGAACTCACACCACGCACGAAGTGCTTAAACCTGAGTAATTTGCTAGCTTATTTTAGTAGTCAATCATTAGAAGGCCCGTGGAATACGATCTACCCTAGCTTTTGTTAACTTTGTTAGTTATTTGTTTGAACCAGCACAACGACGGGTTCACCAAATTGGTGCCGTTGCCGGGGACTTCTTTTGATTGTTTGAAAGAAGAACTGGCAATTTATTCTTCTATTTTCCATCTTTCACTTTTCCCACCCACTTCGATTTTACACTGGCTTTTGTTTGTTTTTGTTATTTCTAGGTTGTTCACAGGTGTATGCATCGCCGCCCTTGGACTCGCTCCCAAACCGACAAGGCTAAGAGTATAGAGAGACCAAGCAGTTCTGCTCCACCTCGACAATCACAGATTCCAAGGAGAAGTAGAATCAATCCACCTCCATCCGTCACTCCGATTAAGATTGAGGAACTGAAGGAGAGTCCCTCATCTTCACCTTTACCGTCACCTACATCCGTTTCATACACTGAGTCACTTTCACCTCCTCCATCTCCTACCATGACTGATCAATTACCACCACCACCACCAGGCGGAAATCCACCACCGCCGCCTGCACAGAAAAGTCTAGCTGACTACAACAAGTCGAGCGCGACTAGCGTTCGATCTGCCATTGCCGTACCGCGCATTAAAGGAGATCCTGACTATGAGATCAAGATTCCATTCTTGACTATGATCTCTAGGGATCTACAGTTCGAAGGCAGGCCCCTAGACAATCCGTGCACTCGTCTTGCAGATTTCCTTGATCTCTGCAGCACTTTCAAGAACGGAAACCTCGACAAGAATACTCTTTGTTTGAGAGCTTTCCCGTTCTCTATGAAAGGCGTTGCTAAGAGGTGGCTTACTGGAAAACCACCTGGAAATTACACTGATTGGGATACTCTGGCTCAGGACTTCGTTGAAGAATACTTTCCTCTTGCCAGAACAATAGCCATCAAGGACAGCATTGCCAGGTTCTCCGAAAATGAAGGCGAAAGCTTATACGATACTTGGAATCGATTCCAAGAACTTCTCTACAACTGTCCTCATCATGGATTCGAGCAGAGGCAGTTAGCTGAAATCTTTGCTCAAGGTCTTCGAGAAGAATCTGCCAAGTGGGTCAATTCCCTAGCTGAAGGGGATTTCACTACGCTCACACCCGTAGCTGCTCTTCTTCACTTCGCAAACTGTGCTTCCAAGTCAAGGAACTGGGAACGACAATCTGAAGGATCAAGGAGCAAGCTCGATCTCGAATCAGCTATCAAGGCCGAAGTAGAGAAGCATTTGAAGAAGTCTTCCACACCAATCCAACCGCCGGCAGCTTCTATCTATGTTGCTGATTGCGAGTGGTGTGGAGCTTGTGCACATAACGGAGGCCGTAGCCAGAATTTTGGTAAGACAGAAGTCTGGTCCGTCGAAGAGGTAAATTTCATTCAACAAGGCTTCGTTAATAATTAGAATGGTTATGCTGGCTACCGCAACTTCAGGCAGCAAGGGAACTATGAAGACAGACCTCCCTACAATGCTGGCGCCAACCATAACCAGAACCAGAATAACCACCCAGCTGGTCCAGCTCAGGATCAGAAGCCTAACCATCCGCCGGCAGGTGTCTATCAGCCGCCGCACACGCAATCCGGGTAACTATGGGACTGCTCCTGGCAATCGCCAGAATCAATATTTGAATAACACCTATACAGGTCAGCATCATGGTGAACTGCAGTCTAGCGGTCGATCAAATAACTACCAAGCTGTGAAGCTAGGGTAGATCGTATTCCAGGGGTTTCCTCTACTTCCTTACTCAAAGGTGTTGGCAATTTAATTCAAAGTTAAACACGTAGTGAGTGGTGTGAGTTCCACGACTTCTATACTAAAATGCAAAGATGGATTGAAATGAAATTAGAGCGAATAGTACAGATGAAAAAGGAAAAAGGAAATTTTGCTGAGCGCGTGGGGCGCGTGAGGTCAGAAATTTTCTCTCAATTCTGATCCAGCATTTTTCTCGACCTGTTTCGCCGGAGGAGCTTTTTCCCTCAGCGGGTGAGCTCCCGAGGGACTCTTCCGGTGGGAGCTAGTCGCTAGCTAACCTCTAAGGTCTCTGGATACTCATTGCTCAGTGTTAGCTTCTTGATTTCCTGATTGTTCCGCTTCCGTTCGATTACTGTTGTTCTGTTTTTCGGTTGATTACTGTTTCATTGATCCTGATTGATATGGCTGGTTTGAATAAGGTCGCTGATGTTGAATCGGACAAGGGAAAGGGTCCGAGTAAGGTTGTTGATGTTGAATCTGGTAAGAGGAAAGGTACTTGGGCTCAGTTGCTTACGGATCCGGCGTCGACGCTGCAATTCATCGATATCCCGGCCTCGGCGATAATTGATGACGTGCTACAGATCCCGGAGGATGTTGTGGATTTGGGGCTGGAGAAACTGAAGGCGGCAGTGGTCGCTCAGTTCCTGGGACCGGTACCTCCGATGAGAGTTCTTGGAGGTGTAGTTCAGAGGCTATGGGGATATGAAGGCCCGGTGGTGATCTCGAAGCTTTCAGGTAACTTCTTCCTCATGGAATTTAACTCTGTTAAGCTCTGTGATTGGGTACTAGAAAGGTCGTGGCACATTCACAACACTGGGATGATTCTGTGGAGATGGGAAAAAGGTATTCAACCGATTGATTTCTCTCCTAAGGCTACCCCTGAGTGGGTTGAATTTCAGGGAGTCCCTCCTGAGCTAATCACAGTTAAGGCAGTCAGCTGGATTGCTAGTAAAATAGGGAAGCCTTTGAATAAATTTGTGAGAGAAGGGACAAATGTTAGGGTATGTGTTCTTCGAGATAGGGCAATACCGTGTCCTGAGGTGGTTAAGGTGAATAATAAAGGGGAGAGAGTAGATATAACTGTTCTGCAGCATAAACCAAGAGAATACAAAGGTTTTGGAGTTAAGAGTGTTTGGAGGAGAGTGCAGGTTGATACTGGAGTAAAAAAGGCTGAAGTTAATCAGCCTATTGTAGTTGAAGTTGCCCTTGAAGCTGTCCCTAAGCCGGCTGATGTTGTGACTCATGAGAGAAGTGCTGAATTAGACCATGATTTGAGTGCTATAATAGGGTTGGAGACCCCAGGCACTCCTAAAGGTCTGCAGATTCTGGTGGAAACTGAGAAGGAGGCTCAGGTTTCCTCTTCAGCTATGGACTCTGAAGCCATGGCTGGTCCCAGTACTAGTAACGCAAACAAGAGGAAGAAAAGGAAAGCTAAGAAGCAAGGGGCTGTAGGTAGTAGTGAGGAGGCTAAAACCCAGTCAGCATCATTGCCTGACAAGATTGTTCATTCTGGCAATGTGGCAGCACCTTGTTTGGAAGGGGCTGCTTCACCAGTTAATGAGGATCTTGTTCAGGTTACTGGAGGGGGGATAGGCAATGCATTTGAAGCTTCTCTGCAAGTAGAGAGTGCACCTATCCAACATGCTAAAAGCATGAGCCCTATGGAAGAGCCTAAGGATGGTAATTTGACGGATGTAACAGATGAAGAAGAGGTTCACCCTGTACCAAGTGGGAAAAAGGCAACTTTTGGTGACTTCCTGCCTTTTGGTAAGCATGGAGGTGTGAAGCATAAGTATCCTGCGTCTGGTGTAAAGACAAGATTCAAAACTAAGCATAGATGAAAATTTGGACATGGAACACAAGGGGGTTTAATAAAAATTGTAAGTATAAAGAAGTACTACATTATATTAGTTACTATAAGGTTGATATTTTAGCTATTTTGGAACCTAGAGTTAGAGAGGAGAAAACTTTGGAGCTGTTTCAAAAAAAGATTCCCTGATTGGTTAGGTACTTTTGCTTTTGCTGGTACCTTAGGAAAGATTTGGCTGCTATGGAAGAAGGATGTGCCTTTAAAGGTGATGGATGTGGGGGATCAGTTTATACATGTTAAAGTGGAGTTGCCAACTGCTTTTTCCTGTACTTTTGTTTATGCTGCGAATGATATAAGCCAGAGGAGAAGATTATATTCCAAGCTGGAAGAGTTCAAGCAGGATGTTGTTCCTTGGATGCTACAGGGAGATTTTAATGCTTTCCTGTCACTCTCTGAAGCTTCTAATGTCCCAGCTTCTTTTGAAAGCATGGAGGATTTCAAGAATTGTGTTACCGAGTGTTGCTTAGTTGATCATGTCTCTAGTGGACCCTTTTTCACATGGATTAACAATAGAGAAGAGGGAGCATTGATTGCAAGGAAGCTTGATCGTGCCTTGGTGAATACAGCTTGGCTCACAGCTTTCCCTAGAAGTAAAGTTCAGATAATTCCCACCAAAGAATCAGATCATTGTGCTATTTTTGTGGAGAATGATAGTGATGACCAGTCTAAGCCTAAGATGTTCAAGTTCTTCTCTTGCTGGACAAAACACAGTAAATATGATGACATTGTTAAAAATGTGTGGAGAACTCAAGTTATTGGTAACAGTTTTTATAGGCTATACAAGAAGTCAAGAATTTTGAAAGGGGAGCTAAGGAAATTGAATGATGAGAACTATTTGGACATTCGGACAAGAGTCAGAAGACAGGAGGAGGTTCTCTTAAAACTTAAGGAGGAGGTTTACCAACATCCCAGTGATGACACTATGAGAGCCATCCATGACTCAGAGGAGGTCTTACGTCAGTTGCAGGTTGATGACGAAAGCATCTACAGTCAGAAGGCTAGAGTGAATTGGATTAAGTTGGGGGACAGTAATACAAGGTTTTTCTACAACTATGTCAAGCATAGACAAGCTAGAAATACTATAAGGCAGCTTAAAAACGATTCATGAGATATGGTGGAGGGTTTTGATGATATAGCAAATGTTGCTGTTAAATTCTATAAGACCCTACTGGGAAGTAGTCACCAGGTTGAAGTTGGAGATATCCCTTCTTTAATAAGAAGAAAATTAGATGATCAACAAAGTATGAGTTTAATGGAACCTGTTACAGATGAAGAGATCAAAAAGGCCATGTTCAGTATCTCAAATGAGAAAGCCCCTGGACCAGATGGGTACAATGCTCTTTTCTTTAAGCAAAGCTGGGAGGTTGTTAAGGTGGATGTGATATTAGCAGCAAGAAGATTCTTTGAAAGGTGCAGTCTGCCAAAGTATGTTAATTCTATTCTTCTGGCTTTAATACCTAAGAAATTCAATGCAGCGGAAATGAAAGACTACAGACCTATCTCATGCTGTAATGTCATGTACAAGGTGATATTAAAGGTGTTAGCTAACAGACTGTCAAAGGTACTCCCTACTCTCATCAGCCCTGCTCAAACTGCCTTCATAAAAGGAAGAAACATAGGTGATGGGATACTTCTAGCACATGAGTTGCTGAAGGGATATAACAGATCAGGTATCTCCCCACGTTGTGCTATGAAAATAGATCTGATGAAAGCTTTTGATTCTGTTGAATGGGTTTTTGTGTTTGAAACGTTGAAGTCCATGAATTTCCCTGCTCAGTTTGTGGACTGGATTGCAGAATGCTTTCATGCCTCAATGCTTTCAGTCAATGTAAATGGCACATCTATGGGTTATTTCCCAGGAAAGAGAGGGCTTAGGCAGGGGGGTCCAATTTCTCCCTATCTCTTTGTCATTTCAATGGAGGTTTTAAGTTGCTTATTTGAACAGTCAATTGCATCTAAGAGGTATCATCTGCATCCTCAGTGCAAGGGGGTTAGTCTAACTCATCTCAACTTTCCTGATGATTTGCTGGTCTTCTCCAAGGCTAATAAGGAAGCAGTTGAGGAGGTCACTGCTATTCTAAAAAAGTTTCATCAGTTATCAGGTCTGAGATTTAATCCAGACAAGAGTAACATCTACACAACTGGTGTTGACAGTGCAATGGAGAGTGAATTGGTTAATATTTCAGGGTTTTGCAGAGGAAGCCTCCCTTTTCGCTATCTAGGTGTTCCTCTGAATGCAGGGAAGCTTAGGAAGTGTGATTGCAAAGCTTTGGTAGATCGAATCACTAGCAGAGTTACTGACTGGAAAGCAAAACACCTTTCTTATGCAGGCAAGTGTCAGCTGATTGAGACAGTGATAGGAGGGACTATGCAATATTGGATGTCACATTTTATTCTGCCATCAGGGTTGATTAAAGAAGTAGAGCGTATCTGTAATGACTTTCTTTGGGGAAAAGCTGAGAGTAAGTCTAGAGCTAAAGTAGCATGGCAGACTGTTTCTAAACCTAAGCTGGAGGGGGGCCTAGGTTTGAAGGACATGAGAGCTTGGAACAAAGCTAACGTGGTAAGGCACATATGGAATGTACTGCTACAGGAAGGCTCCCTATGGGTGGCATGGATCAAAAATACAGGTTTAAGGGGAGGTGTTTCTGGCAAGTTAAAGATGCCTTTGGATCTTGGCATTGGAGCAAACTATTAAAGTTGAGGGCCTCAGTGGAGCAATATATAGAACAGGATGATGAAGGGGACTGGTTATGGAATGGAAAGTATATGGAAAAGTATAAGGTGAGTTCAGTATGGAATGATCTTAGACCTACTGGTCAAGCTGTCCCTTGGTATGATGCTGTATGGTCAGGATACAATATCCCTAGAAGAGCTGTGGTTACTTGGCTGATTGTCATTAACCGGATATACACCAAAGACAAAGTAAGCAAATGGAACAACAATGTTGATGAGAGGTGTGTGCTGTGTATGGAACAAAGAGAAACTAGGGAGCATCTGTTTGTACAATGATCATATACTGTCCAGATTGTTTCTGCTGTCCTCCCAGCCATTGTGAGGAAGCCATGGGATGATGTTCTGCAGATGGTTAGCAGCTGGAAGAGCTCAGGTACTGCAGGAAAGGCGAGAATGCTCCTTTGGAGGGTAATGGTCTGTCAAATATGGATTGAGCGGTGTCGAAGAGTTTTTGGAGGTGCAAGTAAGGATGTAAACACACTTGCTGATATAGTTAGAGATGAGATTCGAACCTTCGCCATAGGGAAGAAGGATGAAGAGGAAATTATTAGAATCACTCACTAGTTTTGTACAGCTTTGATATTTAGTAGATAGATTCTTTTGTATGGTCATTCCACTCTTTTTTGATGAATAAAATCAGCCCAATTCATAAAAAAAAAATTAGAGCGAAGAAAGATTGAAGATTGAATGATTGACCAGAAAGATGACAGACAAGCTTAGACTTCGAATCCCCCTTAGATTACCAGAGCAACAACAGTCAACAGACCAACGATTTTCTATTCTAGTTCATTCAGTTCACAGACACCATCATAACTCCTGACCCTTAGGTTTAAGACTGGCGAACGTTCGCTCTATCTGATCTAGCTACCACGATTAATTAGCCGCCCGGGTACGGTCGCCTCTCGCAACAACTTAGCTTAACTGGTGCAAATCTAATGATTAATGAGTTACTCTTGCAATGGATTAACCCTAATCGGTTCCTACGAAAGGCACACTCCAATTATAAGGTTAGCTGTTCAACTTGATGTTCTAAAGTAAGGCGAGCGTTCGCTTCTATCCTTAGCTTAACAAGAATCTAATCTAGGTGGCCAAACCAGACAAGAAACACAGAGAACAAAGAACAAATCAAACAAGAACAAGAACTGAATGAATTTCGAATCTAATCACCGCCGATCCGTGACCGCTTTAAGCCCTGGGTCACTTAGGGTTCATCTAATCTAAGCTACACGAGTTTAGCTACTCATATTCAATACAGAAGAATCGAAGATAGACAAAGAATACATCTCCGGTAGGGTAGACAGAGAAGAACTGTAAAACCTAATTTCGATGACTCCTGGCAGCTTCAATCTGCTGGATCTTCAACTCTTAGCACTGGCTCTCCGATATGGATGGATGGCGTCATGATCTGTTCCTGGCTCCTCGAACTCTATCCACTCATTCTCTACCTTTCTCAGTCTTAGGATTTTTTCCCATTTTTGTGTGTGTGTGATAATGACCCCCCTGCTTTGTGGCCGTTTGTTTTGTATTTAAACCTAGCCGGCACTTGCTGCTTTTCCACTGGGATTTTCGCCGAAAATACAAGGATATTTTTGGCGAAAATATCTGTTTAAATGTGGCTTCGTCCGTCTCCCTTTTTCTGCTTGTTTCTGTTTAGGGTTTTCGCCGAAGATGCTTATGTATTTTCGCCGAGAACTTCCTGTTGATCGGGATAGTGGATTCCTGTTTCATTTTCGGCGAAAACCCAAGGGTACTTTCGCCGAAAATATATGTGTAAATGGGGCAGGAATTCTTTTGGGTTGAATGACTTTTCTGGTTGATGCAGGTGTGATTCCTCGGGGTTCCAGTGCCTTAGACATGTCCTTGGCTACCGTATTCGATGGCAAAAAACCTGTGCTAACATAAAAACACTAGAAAACCATCAAATAGACCCGAAACGGGCCAAGGTAACACAAATGGCACGAGATAGGGCAATTGATTGAATATTCGTTATTCTACCCTAAAAACCATGTCTCAAGCAATGAAATGTCGCTTAAATGAGGCTGATAATCACGTTAATTCGAGTGTCATCAAAATACCCCACACTTAAGCTTTTGCTTGTCCTCAAGCAAACTGAATAGAAACGCTCATGTTCATAAATGATAAGATCGATTAAATTGAAGCTCAATCAAACATAATGAATTATTAGACAGATCGATCCTAGAACAAGAAACCTAACATGCATACTGATCAGCTAAACTACCTGGTCTCACTTATAAACTGCACACGATAAGTAATTAGCAACCAATTATGCACGAATTTGACCTGACCGACCAGACTCCTCACACAGGAAATATTTAGTACAATGGAAACTCTCACTCTCTGTGTTTAAGGACGTGTTTCTGCTCTCGATCATTTTCTGTTACTGAATTCTGTCATAGGTTTGCAATTCGACCACATCTCCACCACTGTGACAACATGAGTATCTAGTCAAGAAGGACTTCCCTGCTAGGACCGTAATGAATTCTACACTACTTGGGTTTATGATGCGATGGATGATGGGAATGTATGATGATGGCTTTGTGCGGCTTCCGACTAACTTCCCTCAAATCTAATCTATGGCTCCCTACCGTCTAACCAGACACGGGTGGAATAGTGAACGCTCGTCCTATGCTACCCTCAAGCAACCTAGCACTTTATTATTTTTCTTTGCACAATTTTTTTTCTTTTCTTTTCAACTTTTCTTTTGACTTCGTTCTTCCATTTGTAGGGAGAAGAACGTTTTATTGAACTAGAAACTTGAAACTTTTCTCTTTTTCTGCTTTTCTCTTATTTTTTTTCTTTTTTTTCTTACTTGATTTTTTTTAGTTGCTAGAGGGGTTTACACGTCTGGACATAATAGCTAAGACCACCTGTTTAATGGCTATAGGCGGGTTACCACAAACCAACTTTCGGTAGGTCAATCTAGAACTACAACCACAGGGGATCAACGGGGAATGAAAGAATGGGAAATGGCTGTAATGTATTATTGAACCGAAAGAACAGGCCAAGCTCAAGGGTTTAAACCTAATGGATTTATCATTTGGTAGGCTATCTGGCTTAGTAGCTGAATCTAGGTGCCCCTATCCTTCTAGAACTCGTGTCATCGTGGGGTCTTGAGTAGGTCTCATGCAAATTCTAACTCATTCAAGCAAACAGAAAACCACTCGGAAAGAATTAAAATTGCAAGTTACGTGCAATGGATCAAAAGCTCACATTTGGTTTGCTAGTCGGATTCGATCATTTTCATGCAATCAAGGGTACAAACTACAAGTGTGATTTTTAAAAATTCTGTTCTAACCAGGGAATTTAGCATCAAAGTATACAAGTTGGTTCTCAAGTTCTAGGTTAAGCAGTCTAAGCATCATTATGCAAGTTTGAACAACAACTTAACATCAAGAATCAAGAATCAATGCTAGAGAGATTGGAATGGAATCACAAGGCACACAAAGATATAGGCAATCAAGATCATGCATGGTTCTCTAACATCCTACCCCACACTTTAACGGTTCTGTGCCCTCACAGGACCAAACTAAAGTAGAGAGATACGAGGAACCTGGAGGGTGAAGGGCGGTGTAGTGGATGAACGCGGAGAATCCGGAGCAGAGCGGAGTAGCTACTTAAAATCCTACAAAACACAAACAACAAAAAGATCAAAAGGATACCGGGACAAGTGTCCCGATCCACACAGAACAAAATTGGGTTGAAGCCCGAAAAGAAGAAAGAAAAGAAATGGAAAAGGATAGAAACATCCTGATCACTGTTCCGAGGGTGGGGGTGGAGGCGGGGTCGAGAGAGGTGAAATGCCAAGCCGCTGCTCCATCTGCTGTCGCCATGCGATAGCATCCATGGCAGAATGGTCGGCCATGAATTGCTGGAGAATGGACCAACGCTCGTTCTGCGTCTCTTCATGTGCTAGTCGGTCCTTCTGCCATTGAAGCGAACCCGCCGAGTAGTCTAGCTGCCACTTCTCAATACGCGTCAGCCTCTCATTAATCTCCGTGGTGATTAGTGCCCGCGACGGTGGGCGTTCAACTGGCTGGGGGGTGCGGTGAGGGAGCGATTTGCAATGCTCAAAATCCAAGGAAAGATCGATGCCCCGTGCTATGGCGAGGTCGGCACCTATGTACTCAATCGGAACACGAGGGATATCGGGGCCCCATTTGTCACCGAGCTGGAGGTTGTCGATCAGACAGGAGATGAAAGGTCCGCCCGGAAGCTCAGAAGGAAGTTTCCTGGTGGTAGTGCGCTTGTGGAAGAATAGTACAAGCCACCATCCAGGGTGGAAGTTGGCATCCTCCTCTAAGCACGGAATAAGACGAGCTCCTCCAAAGAAACATGGTGACGGCTCGTCTTGCTGCAATAACACAGAGACTGCACCCAAACATAATGTAAGAATTTAAGAATAGGGTGAAAGATGTCACCGACCGTGGGGTTGACGATAGGTGTGATCTCAGATTGGCAGGAGGCCCATTTCCACACTTCTGGGTAAGGATCACTCGTAATGGAGTAAGTGTCTGCGAACCTAGGGCACGCATCTTGGATATCGGCAAGGGGGTCGAACAAAAGGGAAAACTTATGGATGGTCTTCACATGCCGGACACCCCCGAGGCGGAAGGAAACAAATTTTGAGATGGCGCTAGGCTTTGGCGCGAGGCGCTCAAAGGAACACCATAACTCTTGAAGGGCGACCAGAGGGTAGGGCGAACCGAGAGTGGTCAAGGATCATAGGCCAGCTTTATGAAGGGCGGTATCGATGGTGGAGTGCCAAGACGGGTTGTGGCGCTTGAGACTGTCTAGAGAAAGAACTGCCACCTTAGCCAGAGGAATGTCTTTGATCTTCTGAAAGATCTCTAGGTTGTGCGGCTCCAGAGCTGCAATGAAAGGATGTAGGGCCCCATTGGCAGGTGCAGGAATAGATGAGATAGGAGTCACAGGGGTTGGTGCATCCTCGGGGATGATGGCTACTGCCCTCGATGTATGTGCAGCTGGTGCGGATGGTGTCCTGTTCTGGCGAGCTGAGGATCGCTGCGCTCTATCTGCACTGGTAGTCTTAAAACGTTTGGGAGCCCTATAAAACACAACTCAGGAAAGACCAGCGTCAGACGACAAGAATCCTACCCCACACTTAGGTTGACAAGCGGGGGCAGCAAATAAAATCGAGAGATCATCGAATCGAGATATAGCTGTAAGGAACTGTCAATGAATTAAGCCAGCATGAGGGATGGAATGATTCATTAACACGATCGCACCGACAACAAGTCACGAGCCTAAAAAGGTCACAAAGGAATGCCAGAACCTAATCAATTGACACCGACAAAGCAATCAAGAAAATTGAGGGAGAACCAAAAAGTCTACCAAAGTCAACCATGCCGAAAACCGAAAGTCAAAAAGCCAAAAGATTCACAATCAAGGGCTGAACAACTAACCGTGAAGACATGACTCGAGAAAACGATTGGAATTCCGGGAAAAAACGACGAAAAGATCTTGAAAACTAGGTTGGGAGGAGCTGGAGCCGAAAAGCTCCGATTCAAGGGGTTGAATCGAGGGCTAGGTGAAAAGGGGGCGGCGGTCGGCTAATGACGCGGCGACGGACAGAGAGGAGGCGGTGGCACGGCGACGAGCGGTCAGGTGGTGGCGGGTTTTGAAGACAGGGAAGAGAATGTTGTGAGCAACTTTTCGGATTGGGGGGGGCGAAAATATGAGGCCGGAACCGGGTTAAATAGTCAAAGGACAACACAATATTTTTGGCAAAAATTATGGGTAATTTTCGGCGAAAATCTCCATTAAAATCAGGATTTGGTTCGGTGAAAAATATGGGTCTTTTCGGTCAAAAAGTTGGAACAGGAGGAACAGGATGTTTTAAAACCAAAATTTTCGGTGAAAACATTGGTACAATTTTGCCGAAAAAATGCTTGAAAACGGCGGCAGTATTTTTTTTTTAACACAGGGTTTCAAAACAAAACGACTCAAAATGAAAATAACTGACTCCAGCCATGGGTTGCCTCCCACGAAGCGCTCTTGTTTAACTTCCGTGAGCCAGACGATACCTGGATTCAGATCACGGATCCGTCGTGAAGTAGTGCACGTCGATGGAAGAGACCGCTAATCCTTGCAGGTACTTCTTAAGCCTATGCTCGTTGACCACAAACGGCTCTTGATCATGCAATTTGATGTAGACGCTGCCTAAGGGTGTCTGCCGAACCACGGTATAAGGGCTAGACCAACGGGACTTCAGTTTACCCGGGAAGAGCTTCAATCGAGAGTTATATAAGAGGACTTCTTCTCCAGGGTAAAACTGCTTGATCGTTTTTAGTTGAGAGTCATGAATTCTCTTCGTGCGCTCTTTGTATAGCTTCGTGCTCTCATAAGCGTGGAGACGGTGCTCCTCAAGCTCAGCGATCTGGTCATGGCGGTTATTACCTACTACTGCATAGCTCATATTCAACTCTTTGTTAGCCCAGAATGCCTTGTGCTCAAGCTCAACTGGTAAATGACATGCCTTGCCATACACCAGCTGATACGGTGAGGTACCGATGGGAGTCTTGTAGGCAGTTCGATAAGCCCATAAGGCATCATTGAGCTTAGTTGACCAGTCCTTGCGAGACCGGCCAACTGTCCTATCAAGAATCCGCTTGAGCTCACGGTTCGTCACTTCCGCTTGACCATTCGCTTGAGGATGGTAAGCTGTGGACATACGGTGAGTGACGCCAAAGCGTTTGCACACCCGGTCGAATTGTCCTTGGAAGTGTCTACCCGACTACTACTTTGAGTGCTACAAGAAGCTCGAGCATATTCTGAGAGCTAATGTTCGACCACTTTCCATGGAGTCCCTCTTCGATCACGATGAGGACTACCACCGGAACGTGCACGACGCCCTGGCACCGGCCGGCCTCCTAGAGCTTACCACCATAGCTTCCGACTACCCAGACGTCGCTCTCCAGGAGTTCTGGGCCACTTTTGATCTGGACGAGCTCAAGAGGAGGCAAAGCAAGAAGGTCGTTTCCTTCTATCTGGGCGGGGTGTATAGGACCCTCACCTATGATGAGTTTGCAGCTCATATAGGCATTCCCTACGAGCATTACCACGGTCATCACCTCAGCTGGGTGAACGACGAGGACGACGGAGAGGCATACCATGCATTCTGGAGCCACATGACTGGAGTGCCCAGCGATCGTCTCACGGACCATAATTTAGTTAGGTCTCTCTCTCACCCTCTCTATAAATACATTCATATGGTTTGGCGTAGATCGCTATTATATGCTCCAGAGAAGGACCGCCACCATATCAGCAAGGAGGAACTTCTGCTTCTTCGCGCCATCCGGGAGAGCTACCCTCTTCACCCCGGATGGGTGCTTGTTCGCATCTTCCGTCAGAAGACCAAGAGGAGGACGCCACCTCGCTCACTCCTGGGAGGCAACTTCATCGCCCGACTCATCATCTCCTTCGGCCTCAGCCACGAATATGGCCCAAACATCCCACGCCGCAGAGTACGCACCGTTGGAGGAGATTTGGCGGTCGAGTACGACCTCGAGCTGGACCTCAGTCCCCAGGTAGCAGCAGATCCTCCCCTCCAGAACGAGGATGAGTCGGAGGAAGAAGATGATTCTGAGGAGTCCCAGCCTCAGTACGAACCAGAGTTGCATGACCATACTCCCTCGCCACACCATCAGGCAGGGTATGCACACCAGTCGCCGCTGGCCATCCCAGATCCATACCAGGCGCCTCACCCGCACCCCGTGGATGTTGGAGAGCTGTATGAGCGACTGCAGGAGTGGCACATCACCGACAACGCCACTCAAGAGGCGAGATGGACTATTATGCAGCAACATATGCACCGCGCTGATAAGCGGTATGAGGCACAGATGGCGTGGCAACGTCAGCTCGGGGATTTCCTTCACTTTCCACCTCCCGACGCGCCTAACGAGCGTTGATCGGGTTGTATCCTCTTTCTTGTCCCTTCTTTTTATTTATTCTTTTCGGATTTTGATCCAACTTTTTTATGTGTGGATCCAGGACACTTGTCTCGGTTTCCTTTTTATGTTTCATTTGTTTTTGTTTTGTAGGCAGTAGGGAGATTCCCTTTGCTTCGCTTGGGTAGATTCCCTCCGCTCCGAGGACCCGTGCTCATCCCCTACGCCAACCATCTCGGTCCAGGTTCTTCTACTTCACTCTGAACTCTAGAATTAGTCTTGTGGGGACACAGTCCGATTTAAGTGTGGGGTAGGATGCTAGAGAACCTTTTGCTAGAGAACCTTATGCTAGAGAACCTTGCATGAACTTGATTGCCCTTGATTGTGTTTTCTGTGTGCCTCGTGATTCCTTTCCAGTCTCTCTAGCATTAGAATGGCTCAGTTCTTGATTTTTGATGTTAAGTTGTTGTTCAAACTTTCATAATGATGCTTAGACTACTTTACCTAGAACTTGAGAACCAACTTGTATACTTTGATGCTAAATTGCCTGGTCAGAACAAAATTTTTTAAATCACACTTGTAGTTTGTAGCCTTGATTGCATGAAAATGACCGAATCCGACTAGCAAACCAACTGCGAATAATTGTCTACTCAAGTGTAAAGGAAGATTATTCAGGTTTAACACGTTGTGCGTGGTGGGAGTTCCACGACTTGTATTCTAGAAAATGCAAGCAAATTAAAAACTAAACTGAAAGACCGATTGAAAGATTGGTTGACTTAATAAAGACGACAAACAAGCTTAGACTTCGAATCCCCCTTAGTTCACCAGAGCATTGGCAATCAACAGATCAGCAGATTTCAATTCTCGTTCAATCAATTCTAAGACACCACCATAACTCTTGACCCTTAGGTTTAAGACTTGCGAACGTTCGCGCTATCTGATCTAGCTACCAAGATTAATTAGCCGCCCGAGTACGGTCGCTTCTTACGATGACTAAACTAACTGGTGGAATTACTAACGATTTATGAGTTACTCTTGCAGTGGATTAACCCTAACTTGTTCCTACGAAAGGCACACTCCAATGAATAGGTTAATTGTTGATTTGATGTTTTAAAGTAAGGCAAGTGTTCGCTTCTATCCTTAGCTTAACAAGAATCTAATCTAGGTGATCAATCCAGACAAGAAACATAAACAATGAAGAACAAATCAAACATGAAAAATAAGCTGATTGAACTTTGAATCTAATCACTGACGATTCGTGACTGCTTTAAAGCCCTGGGTCACTTAGTGTTCATCTAGTCTAAGCTCTACGAGTTTAGCTACTCATGTTCATAACGACAGAATCAAAGACAGAACAGAGTTCATCATGAAAAGGAAGAACAGATAGAAACTGTAAAACCTAATTAAGACGACTCTGGCAAAGCTTCGCTCTATGGTAATCTTCAGTCCTAACTCCGAGTCTCCGAGGTGAAGGGATGGCGTCACTATCTCTTCCTGGCACTTCGAACTCTAAAACTCTGCTCTCTCAAACTTCTTAGGTCTAGAACTCGTGAGAATTCTATTTTTGAAAAGTATTATGAAGTCTGTTATGAGGTCTCTTTATTTGGGCCGCCGGTTTAAGTATTTATACTTAACCCTAAGACGCCGGATTTATTAAGGATTTTGGCTCCGTTGACTGATTCTCCTATAAGTTTAAAGTCCAGAGTTTCGGGCGAGAACTTGACTTCTCGCTGAAAACTTCTTCTTGTAAAGCTCTGTCGATTTCTTCTGGACTTTCACCGAAAACCTGAGGAGTTTTCACCGAAAACTATAGTGTAAAACGGGGCAGGATTTCTGTTAACTTGATTGACTTCTTGAACTGGTTCCGGTGTGGTTCCTCGGGGTTCCAATGCCTTAAACACGTCCTTGGCTACCTTATTTGACGGCAAAAACCTGAGCTATCATGAAAACACTAGAAAACCATCAAACAGACCCGAAACGGGCCAAAGTAACACAAATGGCATGAGATAGAGCAGTTGAGTGAATATTCGCTATTCTACCCTAAAAACCATGTCTTAAGCCAAGAAATGTCACTTAAATGAGGCTGATAATCACGTCAAATTGAGTGTCAACAGATGGCGTCACGATCTCTTCCTTGGTCTTCGAATTCTCAAACTCTGCTCTCTCGAACTCTTTAGGTCTGGAACTCATGAAAGTTCGATTATGAAAAGTATCTTCTCAAGTCTGGGCTGCCGGTTAAGTATTTATACTTAACCCTATCAGCGCCGGATTCGTTAAGGATTTTTTTGGCGAAAACTTAAGGAGTTTTCGCTGAAAACTTCAGTGTAAATCGCTGGCTCCGTCGACTGATTCTCCTATGAGTTTTGAGTCTAGAGTTTTTGGCGAGAACTTTGACTTCTCGCCAAAAACTTCTTCTTGTAAGCTCTGCCGATTTCTTCTGGAGTTTTTGCCGAAAACCTGAGGACTTTTCGCCGAAAACTGTAGTGTAAAATGGGGCAGGGTTTCTGTTGACTTGATCGACTTCTTGGACTGGTTCCGGTGTGGTTCCTCGTGGTTCCAATGCCTTAGACACGTCCTTGTCTACTTTATTTGGTGGCAAAAACCTGTGTTATCATGAAAACACTAGAAAACCATCAAATAGACCCAAAAATGGGCCAAAGTAACACAAATGGCACGAGATAGAGCTGTTGAGTGAATATTCGCTATTCTACCCTAAAAACCATGTCTTAAGCCAAGAAATATCACTTAAATGAGGCTGATAATCACGTCAAATCGAGTGTCATCAACCATCGTCTGGAAGGATCGTTGGGAAGCATATCATGTGGCGATGAATTTAGAAAGGGCCGACCATCGAATTATAGAGCAAAAGGTTGCGAGCAAGGAATCAAGAAAGAGGAAGGTGGTTGGGTCACGGGAGGAGTTGCCACGTACCTCTTGCTCAATGAAGAAGAAGGCTAGGACCTCTAACCAGGGTTACACTTACCCTCCTCTAAGGCCAATCAGGAGCGCACCCTCTCTAGGAGCCCCACCCAACTGCAATTTTTGCGGTAGACCACATCTCGGCGAATGCAAAATTTGCACCGGCACCTGCTTCAAATGTGGAGAACAGGGACATTACAAGCATGAATGCCCTAATAGAGAAGTTCATGGAAGGGCGGGGTCTGAGCCAACCCTTATCGACGGAAGGGCACCATCAGGAATCCGATCTGGAAGTAGGCGAGATCGAGGTCACAACAATGAGGGAGGGCATGACCGCCGAGACCAAAGCCAGGCGTCTCGAATTGGAGGATAACCTAGGCTCTTCATTGTACGAAGGGAGGAGGCCAACGCAATTACTGATGTGGTTACTGGTACGATTATGATTTTCGGCCAGCCAGCTTTTGCTTTAATGGATTTTGGGTCTACGCATTCGTTTATTTCCAGTACGTTTGCGCATAAACTAGGAATGGAACCCACTCCTCTAGGCCAGAATTTAGGAGTGCGAACGCCGGTTGGCGATACCTTAATCACCGACTAAGTTTTTTGCAACTGCGTTATCATAGTAGCTGGATAAGATACAATTGTAGACTTAATTCCCCTCCTTTTCTTCAAGATCGACGTAATCCTAGGTAGGGATTGGTTGTCTCGAAATCATGCGAAACTGGACTGCTTCAACAAGGAAGTAAGCTTCAAAGTAAAAAGCCAAGGCACCTTATGTGATCATATTTAGTGTGTTTAAAGTCCTCGATTAGACTAGGGATCTCCCATGTTTGATCTCATTTTGCTATGATTTATAGGCTCTTATGGATGTTGTATGCAAAGTGCCCTTTTGTTGCCCGGTTGCCACTTTGAGGCCAATTCTATGTCTATTGGATTGTTTTCTTTGCGTTTTCAGGATTTGTCATTGTAGTACTGGTGACAAGGAGCACGTAGGATCAAACGGGAGGTCAATCGGAGCTAGGACGGAGGAGATATGGCCGTTGCAAAATCGAGAAAAGTGCACGGTGTCATACATAAGTTTTCGGCAAGAACCTTATAGTTCTCGCCGAAAACTCTCGGCAATTGCAAACAGAAGACTTCCAGGAGACGGACTTTGGATTTATGAAGAAGTTTTCGGCGAAAACTTTCTGAGTTTTCGCCGAAAACCTATGAGGAAATGATCAGCCGGTCGATGTTTTCAAAGAAATTTTCGGCAAAAATCTTACATAGTTTTCGCCGAAAATTTAAGGTATTTCCGGTGCAATATATAAAGGAGAAGGAGGCGGAAATTAAAGGGGAGGATTATAATTTTACAACACTTGTCGCCACTCTCTCTCTATTTTCATCATCGCCGATCATCACCCTTTTCTCAACCGAACACCATCCTCTCTCCCTTGTTAATCAACTTGAAGATCAAGGATCTTAGTGAAGTCCTCCATAGCTTGGATTGGAGCTTGAAGAGCCAAGTAGGAAGATACTCCATGGGAGCAAGGATGGTCTCCTCTACTCAATTTCAGGTTTCTTCCATGGTTATGCTAGGCTAAGCTTAGGTTTAGTTTAGTGGGGGATGGATCAAGCTAAAATAGGTGATTGATTGTATGGATTGAGTTTCTCTTAGCCATTTGTGTAAGATGATGATCCTAGACCTTGTGCTTTGTAGCCATTAGAGCTTGATTTGTTCTTTTGGTTTTGTTTATGTCTTTCAATACATAAGAATGATTGATTGATGTTGATCTAAGGTTGTTGGATTGTAATTGGATGATTTGAGAGATTGGATTATACAATTGCAACCATTTTGAGCTTGTTTTCCTTGTTGTCATTTTATCAAACACTTGGTGTGCATTGAGTTTTCTTTCATTTGAAGGTTGAGAGAACCTTTTGATTGCTAGACTAGTGTTATATGATTGACATGAAAATGTCTTGCATCATTTACCTTGTGTTAGATGAATGTTAGCATGAAGATCAAGAGTTGAGCATTTCATTGAGCAAGTTAAGGCACTCCATTACCTTTGTTCACATAGCGAGAGCATGGTGCATTTGGTCTAGGAGTAGAGAGTCAATTGTGCGATAGTTCATTGATTCTACTTGAGTGAATTGCATGGTCATTAGTTTACACATCGTTGCTTGAGATTCAATCCATCTTTCATGAACCTTGAGCTTGAAGAAACCCCTTGCTAAACTAAACTCCCTTCTCTCTTGTTTGATCATCAATTTCACTTGTTAGTTTTACCTTATTGTATATGCTTTTAATTTGTTCTCTTTCAAAACTAAAACTCAAGTTCAAATGTTTAGACCGCTCATGAATTTTGTGAGTATTAGCTTATGAGAGGACCTTGTGGAATACGACCTTGGTAATTAAATTCTTATCAGCACCCCACTGTTCAAGGGAATTCGGAGGTCCATCCCCGAAGCTCTTATTTCAGCTACTCGCGCTTTCACCTTAATTCGAGAAGGATGTGAAGCTTACTTGGCACACGTGACAGAAGCACCAACAGTAGAGCTTAAGGACGTACCCATGGCAAGGGAGTTTCCCGAAATTTTCCTAGAAGAATTTCCTGGTCTTCCGCCCATAAGAGAGCTGGAGTTTGACATCGAGGTGGTTCCTGGAACCACACCAATTTCAATTCAACCCAGTGGATGGCACCTGTGGAAATGAAGGACCAGCTTCAGGAGCTACTCGACAAGGGATTCATTCGACCAACGTTTCACCTTGGGGAGTTTAGGTGCTGTTCGTCAAGAAGGATGACGGGAGATTGAGGTTGTGCATCGACTACTGAAAGATAAATAAGGTGACCACCAAGAATCGATACCTGCTACCAAGGATAGACGATTTGTTGGACCAACTTCAAGGACCGACGATTTTCTTGAAGATCGACTTGAGGTCTGGATATCATCAACTGTGGGTAACCAAAGCTTCGATTTGAAAAACCACTTTCCGAACTTGTTATGGTCATTTCGAATTCTTGGTAATGCCGTTTGGACTAACCAATGCACCTGTTGCGTTTATGGCCCTCATGAATGGAGTGTTACACGAGTGCTTAGATAAATTCGTCATAGTTTTCATAGACGATATCCTGATTTACTCAAAGAATTGGGGGGACCATGAGGAGCATATAAGGACTATCCTACAACGGCTGAAGACGGAACAACTCTACGCAAAATTCTCCAAGTGTGGATTTTGGTTGAAGGAAGTCCTATTCTTGGGCCACCTCATCTTTTGTAAAGGCGTAGAAGAATCCCAAGATACCCTATCCGCCATCCAAGAAACCCTAGCCAGGCTTCAAGCCGGGAGAAGACGAGATGAGCCGAGAGGACAGCCCTAAAGGCCTGAACCGAAGCCCGAAGGCTAGCTCAGGAGATTGATGATGATGTGAGCAACCTCAAGCTCACCGTGCCTAAGTTTGCCGGCAAGTACAATGCCGACGAGTACTTGGATTGGGAGAGAAGTATGGAGGACTTCCTCGAGTGCCATCACTATTCTGAATGAAAGAAGGTAATCCTCGCCACTCTTGAATTCACTGACTATGCTGCTCTACGGTGGAGCCAATTCAAGAGCCAGGTTCAAAGAGATGAGGAAGACCCCATCGAGTCATGGAGAGATCTCATGAGGATAATGAGGAAGAAGTTTGTTCCTGGAACGTATATCCGAGACCTACACACCTCCCTCCGGAACTTAAAGCAAGCCACCATGTCCGTGGAGCAATACAACAAGGAGATAGAGATGTTGGTAGCCAGACTCGACCTCAGAGAAGAACCCGAAGAAAAGATAGCCCGGTTTGTAGGTGGGCTACACCCTGAGATCATGCATCAAGTCAACATACTTAACTATGTTGACTACGAGGATCTCAAAGCCCTAGCTAACCGCGTGGAGATAGAAGTGAGGAAGGCCTACACAAGAAGATCAGCCAATGCCCCGTGGAGAGGACGCTCGAGTACAAGCCAAGCCCTATGGAAGCCCGAACAGCCCCGAGGCTCCAGCTCACAACCAAACCCTAACCCTAGGGATTCGGCACCACCGGTAACATCTGCCCCACCTACTTCTAAGGTTCAAAACTCTAACCCACGTCCCAGTGGAATTGTATGCTTTAAATGTCAAGGTAGGGGACATATCTCAAGGGACTGCCCTAATCAACGAACAATGGTGGGAAGAGAAGGAGGAATCGAGACAGATGATGAAGAAGAGGAGAAGAAGGAAGAAAAAAAAGAATTGGATGAAGGAGAAAAAGTTAAGCCAGAAGGGCTTGAGAAGTTTTTAGGGCTAATCTCTAAAACCCTAGCACCTGGCGCCCCGGCGCCCAGCCCCGGTGCCCCAGCGCCTAGCCTCGGCGCTGCCCGACCAGGCCCCGGCGCCCCATCGCTCGACCCCAACCCCGACTGGTGCTGCCCGACCAGCCTCGGCGTCCCAGCACCCAGCCCCAGTGCTGCCCGACCAGGCCCCGGGGCCCCAGCGTTCGGCCCCGACGGTGATTGGCCCGCCCCAACCAGTTCGAGCGCCCTAGCACCCGGCTCCACCCTGCCCGGCCAGGCCCCGGCCACCCCAGCACCCGGCCCCGACCTGTCGCTGCCCGATGCCCCCGGTGCATCACCACCCGACGTGGCCCTCGACGGATCACTGCCCGACGAGTCCGGCACGTCCCTGCCCACCACTCCGTCCAGGTCCTACCCGACCCCAACGGCCCCTACGCGACGATACCCGACGCCACCGACTGGCCGACGCCCGACACCCCTAGCCACCCCGACACATCACTGCCCGCCGCCACCGACTTCCCATTGCCCGACGCATCACTGCCCGCCGCCGCCTCCTCACTGTTCGACGCCACCGCCCTGCCCGACATGCCCTGGCCTACCCCCGGCGCCTCCGGCACCCCAGTGCCCCGACTCGACGGTTCACCAACGGCTCCGTGTGCACCCAAAATTCAATGGGAGATCACCTCCCGACGAATTTTGAGAGCTGGCCCGAGCGAAGAAGATCCGGATGCGGACCCGGATGTGGAAATGAGTGAGGAGCTCTCACCGGAGACTTCTCCAAGCCTTAACATTATTGTTGATAGTTTTTCAGGAGAAGGAGCTATGGAGACCTGATGACACTCGATTTGACGTGATTATCATCCCCATTTAAGCAACATTTCATGCCCTTTGATGCCATTTTGATGAGTATTTGGTGCATTTGTCGTAACTTTGTGATTCTAGGCTCCTAGTGCATACATTGTCCATTTATTGGCTATTTTTACCCTTTTTGTGAGCTTTTATGTTGAGCCCCCAGGTTACCACATTATAGAGGACTCTCTCACGAGTCCAGCGCTTCAAACAGGGACGAAATCGGAGTTCAAATGGAGCGGGAATCATCGAAACAAGTTGGAGCTGGTTTTTAACTAATTATTTCGGCGAAAATGTGGTGATATTTTCGGCGAAAATCCCTTTGAAAATCTGGGCAGAAACCCTAATTTTCAGCCTTTTCCAACTTGTAAAGGGTTTCTGGGGGTATATATAGACTTTTTGAAGCCAAGTTAGACATACACGAATTTTGGCTGATTAGCCACGACCTGAGGGTCGATAGATAGAGTTTAGAGAGTTCGAAGATCCGTGGAGAGATCGTGACGCCATCCTTCCACCTCGAAGAGCTCGGAGCTTAAAGTTGAAGATCCAGGAGATTAAAGCTTCACTGGAGTCGTCCGAATTAGGTTTTTCAGTTCTTATCTGTTCTTCCTCTGTATGATGATTTCCTTTGTTGTCTTTGATTCTTCTGTTATCGTTATGAGTAGCTGAACTTGTAGAGCTTAGATTAGATGAACCCTAAGTGACCCAGGGCTTTAAAGCAGTCACGGATCGGCGGTAATTAGATTCGAAGTTCAATCAGTTTCTCTTTGCATGGTTGTTTTGTTCTTGGTTGTTTATGTTTCTTCTCTGATTGATCGCCTAGATTAGGTTTTTGCAAGCTAGGGTTAGTCGCTAGACGGGTCCCTGCTTTGGCGCTTAAACTTGTCTTCCTTGATCACCTAGTTTAGATTCTTGTTAAGCTGAGGATAGAAGCGAACGCTCGCCTCTCTTTAAAACATCAATTCAACCAATTAACCTTATAATTGGAGCGTGCCTTTCGTAGGAACCGGTTAGGGTTAATCCACTGCAAGAGTAACTCATTAATCATTAGTAATTCCACCAGTTAAGTTAAGTCGTTGCGAGAGGCGACCGTACCCGGGCGGCTAATTAATCTTGGTAGTTAGAACGGATAGAGCGAACGTTCGCCGGTCTTAAACATAAGGGTCAGGAGTTATGGTGGTGTTTAGAAACCGATTGAATTAGAATTGAAAACCGCTGGTCTTGTGATTGTCGTTGCCTTGGTGATCTAAGGGGGATTCGAAATCTAAGTTTGTCTATCTTTTCATTAGTCAACCTTTTACTTTTCTGTCTTTTATTTTCCTGCTTTATTAGATTAAAAGTCGTGGAACTCACACCACGCACAAAGTATTTAAACCTGAGTAAATTGCCAGCTTCTTTGAGTAGTCAATTAGAAGAAACCCGTGGAATACGATCTAGTCTACTTCGGTAGGTTAGTTATTTGATACCGCTAAAACTGCAACATCAAGACCGATGGAGAAAGCACTGAGGGACCCGAGCATTGGTCCGTTACTGACGCAAGTGACACTCCTAGGTCTAACGATGATGCTGAATCTTCCCCGACCGTGGCCAATAAAATTGTTGAAGTTTGGAAGAGGGTGATGAGTGCTAGAAGAGAACCTGAGATGGATTTGGGGACAAATCCAAGGCAAGAAGAGGGGGATGACATGACCCGGCCCAACTGCCCTAGTAACCACCGGTACTCCTACACCCCACCAGGGTCACCTGTCCGAGGCAGAACCCTAGGGCCCTACAAGAAGCGTGTAGAACCAAGAGCAGGCCACCTACAAGCCCTCAAAACCAAGGTATGAGATGAAGTATAGACTAAGGCCTCCCCCTGCAGGTAGGAAAGCTCAGAAGGAAGAAATGCCACTCCAGGCCATGCAGCTGGCCGAGTGTAGAAACCCTAGGGTTGAGGATAAGCCCCACTCGGATCCTGGCCTAATCTCCAAGGGCCCTGAAGATGAAGCACACTCCAGAGACCCTCTGGAGGCATTCCTGGAGTACAGGAACAGGAGGGCTCAGGAGTACCTGGCTAAGAAGGGATGGCCACCCAAGACTGACCTTGAGCCGACTCTAGAGAAGCATAGGAGCCCCTAGTTCCAAGGCACCACTCCTGGATCGACCCTAGCCCATGAAAGCCACATATGGAGCTACCTAAGAAGATGCCCGAAGCTAGGAGAGGAAGCCCCGAGCAGAAATGGAGAAGACCCCACCAAGGCCCAGCCCCGAGCCCTAGACTGAGAGCCGGGCCGATCGGGGTATTTTATGAGGCTAGCCACCATGTGGCCTTAGGCTTTTGGCAAGCCCCTAGCTCCTGGACAAGCCCAGAGCATCAGTCCCCAAGGACCGAAAAAGGACCACCATTTAAGAAGAAGCCCAACGCCAAGGCACGGCCCGAGACCGGCGGACCACCGAGTCCTAGTCCCACCCGGACTAGGGAACCCTAAACTGCCAGATTAGGGTTTTAAGAGTTTTAGTCCTATTTGAGTTGTATTTTCGGTTTTAAAGACTATTTAATTGTTCTTCCTTTTTAGTAGGATTATTTAGGGGTTTTAGAATTCTTTTTAGGAGTAGGACTCTTTATTTTATTCTTATTTAGGAAGTAGTGTTTAGGGAGGAGAGCTTGTTCCCTCACCTATATAAGGAGGCCGCCGGCCACCCTTGTAAAACACCAACTTTGATGAAATAAACAACCCCTTTTAGAACTTTGTTCTTGAAACCCTTAGTGTATTTGCATGTTGCAATACTGAAGGATCGACTTATCATCAAGAGCATCCATCTCTTGGCGTGGCGTCATTGACTTGATACTTCTGGTTCCTAGCTGTTATATAGCTAGCGGGTCAAAGTCCTCTCCATCCCAGTTCCCGGCGATTTCTACCTTGTTGCACGATCATCAACTTGCGGTATTTAAGGGTCGTCTGCCAACGGTTGCAGCGGTTCACATCACACAGTCATACACAATACATAGATTACATTCCTATTTACTAAGTGAGTTATTAGGCATCTCTCCATATTAACAGTTCACAGGCCATAACACCATCCTACACTTAAACCAATCACATCAATCCACAGATCAGCACAATGACACCATTCAGTTCACAAATCAATCCAACATAGACCACAACACAACACAAGGCACCTCACGTCCACATTCAATGCACACACACACACATGAATCGCACATGCATCTTATTTCATAGACACTCACAAACACGCATACACAACCAAGTATCCTCATCACTAACACATTGATGAAATTCGAATTGACGTGATTATCAGCCTCATTTAGGGACATTTCATTTCTTAAGACACAATTTTTGGGTAGAATAGTGAATATTCACTCAACCGATCCATCTCATGCCTTTTGTGTTACCTTGGCCCATTTCGGGTCTATTTGATGGTTTTCTAGTATTTTCGTGTTAGCACAGGTGTTCGCCATCAAATACGGTAGCCAAGGACGTGTCTAAGTCACTGGAACCCCGAGGAATCACACCCGAATCAACCAAAAAAGTCATTCAACCCAAAAGGAATTCTTTCTCTATTTTACACACAGATTTTTGGTGAAAATACCATTGAGTTTTCACCAAAAATACAAGAAGGAATCCACTGTCCCGATTAAGAAGAAGTTTTCGGCAAAAACCTTGGGAGTTTTTGCCGAAAACCCTAAGCCATTTCAGCCGGAAGAAACAGACGGATCAAGCCAACTTTTCAACAGGTATTTTTGGCAAAAATCTCCTTGTATTTTTGGTGAAAATTCAAGCAAAAATAAAAAATCTCCTTGTATTTTCGGCGAAAATTCAACCGAAAATCTCCTTGTATTCTCGGTTAGGTTTAAATACAAAATTAGCGGCTAAATTAAACAGACACAATTTACACGGGACGAAAAAATCCCAAGACTGAGAGAGAGAGAACGAGTGGAGAGAGGAGCCAGGAACGGATCGTGACGCCATTCATCGATTTCGGAGAGCCAGTGCTAGGAGTTGAAGATCCAGCAGATTGACGCTGCAAGGAGTCGTTGAAATTAGGTTTTGTAGTTCTTCTCTGTTTTCCCTACCTGAGATGTATTCTTTGTATGCCTTCGATTCTTCTGTGTTGAATATGAGTAGCTAAACTCGTAGAGCTTAGATTAGATGAACCCTAAGTGACCCAGGGCTTTAAAGCGGTCACGGATCGACGGTGATTAGATTCGAAATTCATTTAGTTTCTTCATCATGTTTGATATGTTCTTTGTTCATTGTGTTTCTTGTTTGGTTTGGCCACCTAGATTAGATTCTTGTTAAGCTTAGGATAGAAGCGAACGCTCGCCTTACTTTTGAACATCAAATTGAACAATTAACCTTATAATTGGAGTGTGCCTTTCGTAGGAACCGATTAGGGTTAATCCACTGCAAGAGTAACTCATAAATCGTTAGAATTTGCACCAGTTAGTTAAGCCGTTGCAAGAGGTGATCGTACCCGGGCGGCAAATTAATCGTGGTAGCTAGATCGGATAGAGCGAACGTTCGCCAGTCTTAAACCTAAGGGTCAGGAGTCACGGTGGTGTCTGAGAACTGAATGAACTAGAATAAGAAAGCGCTGATCTGTTGATTGTTGTTGCCCTGGTGATCTAAGGGGGATTCGAAATCTAAGCTTGTGTGTCATCCGTCTTAGTCTTTCAATCAACCTTTCTTCGCCTTAATTTCATTTCAATTAATCTTTGCATTTTAGTATAGAAGTCGTGGAACTCACACCATGCATTAAGTGTTTAACCTTGAATTTAATTGCCAACATATTTGAGTAAGGAAATAGAGGAGACCCATGGAATACGATCTACCCCAGCTTCACAGCTTGGTAGCTATTTGATTGACCGCTATTCTGCAGCTCATCAAATTGGCGTCGTTGCCGGGGAGCCCATACGTGATCAGAAATTCGTATCCTTTCGCCTTGGTGGCGTTCTCCACGAGAAGTCCCTCCACGAGTTCAGCCATCTGCTGGATCCGCACGCCAACCTCCAGGATACATTCGTTGGTTTCACGGAAACCTACTCCATCACGAGTGCTCCTTACCCAGAAGTGTGGAAGTGGGTCGCTGGCCTTACCGAGATCGAACCTATCGTCAACCCAACAGTGGGTGATATTGCTCACCCTATTCTTAAGTTCTTACATTATGTTTGGGTGCAGTCTTTGTGTTATTGCAGCAAGAGGGGCCTTAACCATGTTTCTCTGGAAGAGCTCGTGCTATTCCTTGCTTTAGAGGAGGATGCCAACTTCCATCCCGGATGGTGGCTTGCACGATTCTTTCACAAGTGCACTACCACCAAGAAGCTTCCTTTGAGCTTCCGGGGGGACCCTTCATTTCATTTCTGATCGACAATCTCCAGCTCGGTGACAAATGGGGCCCCGATATTCCTCGTGTCCCGATTGAGTACATAGGTGCCGAACTCGCCATAGCACGGGGCGTCGACCTGTCGTTGGATTTCGAGAATTGCAAATCGCTTCCTCGCCGCATCAAACAGCCAGTTGAACGCCCACCGCCACGGGCGCTACTCGCCGCTGAGATGAATGGCAGGCTGGCGCATATTGAGAAATGGCAGCTTGACTACTCGGCTGGTTCGCTTCCATGGCAGAAGGACCGGGTGGCAGATGAGGAGACACAGAACGGGCGATGGACCATTTTTCAGCAGTTCATGGCCGACCAGTCCGCCAGACACAGGGATGATGTCTCATGGCGACAGCAGATGGAGCAGCGGCTTAGCATTTCACCTTTCTCGACCCCGCCTCCACCCCCACCCCCGGAACAGTGATCAGGTTGTTTCTATCCTTTCCATTTCTTTTCTTTCTTCTTTTGGATCTTGATCCAAATTTTTTCTGTGTGGATCCGGGGCACTTGTCCCAGTATCCTTTTGATCTTTTTTTGTTTGTGTTTTGTAGGATTTTGAGTAGCTACTCCGCTCCGCCTCGGACTCTTCGTGCTCAACCGCTACACCGCCCATCACCCTCCAGGTTCTTTGTATCTCTCTACTTTAGTTTGGTCTTGTGAGGACACAGAACAGTCTAAGAGTGGGGTAGGATGTTAGAGTACCATGCATGATCTTGATTGCCTATATCTTTGTGTGCCTCGTGATTCCTGTCCAGTCTCTCTAGCATAGAATGGCTCAGTTCTTGATTTTTGATGTTAAGTTGTTGTTCAATCCTTCATAATGATGCTTAGACTGCTTAACCTAGAACTTGAGGACCAACGTGTATATTTTGATGCTAAATTACCTGGTCAGAACAGAATTTTTAAAATCACACTTGTAGTTGTAGCCTTGATTGCATGAAAATGACCGAATCCGACTAGCAAACCAACTATGAGCTTTTGATCCATTGCACGTAACTTGTAATTCTAATTCTTTTTGAGTGGTTTTCTGTTTGCTTGAATGAGTTAGAATTTGCATGAGACCTACTCGAGACCACACGATGACACGAGTTCTAGAATGATAGGGGCACCTAGATTCAGCTACTAAGCCAGATAGCCTACCAAACGATAAATCCACTAGGTTTATACCCTTGAGCTTGGCCTGTTCTTTCGGTTCGATATACATTACAGCCACTTCCCATTCTTTCATCCCCCGTTGATCCCTGTGGTTGTAGTTCTAGATTGACCTACCGGAAGTTGGTTTGTGGTAACCTGCCTATAACCATTAAACAGGTGGTCTTAGCTATTATGTCCAGACGTGTAAACCCCTCTAGCAACTAAAAGAAAGAATCGGCACAAAAGAAAAAATAGAAAAAGAAGAAAAGAAGCAAGTGTCAAAAAAAGAAATTTAAAAGAAAAAGAACGAAAGAAGAAAAATCAGAAAAGCCAAAAAGGTTTCAAGTTTTCAATTCAATAAACATTCTTCTCCCTACCTATAGAAGAACGAAGTCAAAAGAAAAGTTAGTAAGAAAAGAAATGTGTAAAGAAAATAAGTGCTAGTTTGCTTGAGGGTATCATAGGACGAGCGTTCACTATTCCACCCGTGTCTGGTTAGACGGTAGGAAGCCATAGGCTAGATTCGAGGGAAGTTAGTCGAAAGCTACACCACACCAAAGCCATCATCATACTTTCCCATCATCCATCTCATTAAAAACCCTTGTAGTGTAGAATTCATTACAGACCTGACAGGGAAGTCCTTCTTGATTGGTTACTCGTGTTGTCACAGTGGTGGAGATGTGGTCGAAACGCAAACTTATGACAGAATTCAGTTACAGAAAATGATTGAGAGCTTAAAAAACGTCCTTAAGCAGAGAGAGTGAGAGTTCCCATTGTTCTATATATTTCCTGTGTGAGGAGTCTGGTCGGGCAAGTCAAATTCGTGCATAATTGGTTACGATCACTTGTCGTGTGCAGTTTACTAGTGAGACCAGGTTGTTTGGCTGATCTGTATGCATATTAGGTTTCTTGTTCTAGGAATTATCTGTCTAATAATTCATTGTGTTTGATTGAGCTCCAATTTAATCGATCTTGTCATTTGTGAACACGAGCGTTTCTATTCAGTTTGCTTGAGGACAAGCAAAAGCTTAAGTGTGGGGTATTTTGATGACACTCGAATTGACGTGATTATCAGCGTCATTTAGGCGACATTTCATTGCTTAAGACACGGTTTTTAGGGTAGAATAGTGAATATTCACTCAATCGATCCATCTCATGCCTTTTGTATTACCTTGGCCCATTTCGGGTCTATTTGATGGTTTTCTAGTATTTTCGTGTTAGCACAGGTGTTCGCCATCAAATACGGTAGCCAAGGACGTGTCTAAGGCACTGGAACCCCGAGGAATCACACCCGAATCAACCAGAAAAGTCATTCAACCCAAAAGGAATTCCTGCTCTATTTTACACACAGATTTTTGGCGAAAATACCCTTGAGTTTTCGCCAAAAATACAAGAAGGAATCCACTGTCCCGATTAAGAAGAAGTTTTCGGCGAAAACCTTGGGAGTTTTCGCCGAAAACCCTAAGCCATTTTAGCCGGAAGAAACAGACGGATCAAGCCAACTTTTCAACAGGTATTTTCGCCGAAAATCTCCTTATATTTTAATACAAAATCAGTAGTCGCTCGGTTAGGTTTAAATACAAAATCAGCGGCTAAATTAAACAGACACAATTTACACGAGACGAAAAAATCCCAAGACTGAGAGAGAGAGAACGTGTGGATAGAGTTCGAGGAGCCAGGAACGGACCGTGACGCCATTCATCCATCTCGGAGAGCCAGTGCTAGGAGTTGAAGATCCAGCAGATTGAAACTACAAGGAGTCGTCAAAATTAGGTTTTGCAGTTCGTCTCTATTTTCCCTACCTGAGATGTATTCTTTGTCTGCGTTCAATTCTTCTGTATTGAATATGAGTAGCTAAACTCGTAGAGCTTAGATTAGATGAACCCTAAGTGACCCAGGGCTTTGAAGAGGTCACGGATCGGCGGTGATTAGATTCGAAATTCATTCAGTTTCTTCTTCATGTTTGATTTGTTCTTTGTTCATTGTGTTTCTTGTTTGGTTTGGCCACCTAGATTAGATTTTTGTTAAGCTAAGGATAGAAGCGAACGCTCGCCTTACTTTAGAACATCAAATTGAACAATTAACCTTATAATTGGAGTGTGCCTTTCGTAGGAACCAATTAGGGTTAATCCACTGCAAGAGTAACTCATGAATCGTTAGAATTTGCACCAGTTAGTTAAGCCATTGCAAGAGGCGACCGTACCCGGGCGACAAATTAATCGTGGTAGCTAGATCGGATAGAGCGAACGTTCGCCAGTCTTAAACCTAAGGGTCAGGAGTTACAGTGGTGTCTGAGAACTGAATGAACTAGAATCGGAAAGCGCTGATTTGTTGATTGCTGTTGCCCTGGTGATCTAAGGGGGATTCGAAATCTAAGCTTGTCTGTCGTCCGTCTTGGTCTTTCAATCAACCTTTCTTCGCCTTAACTCCATTTCAATTAATCTTTGCATTTTAGAATAGAAGTCGTGGAACTCACACCATGCATTAAGTGTTTAACCTTGAATTTAATTGCCAACATATTTGAGTAAGGAAGTAGAGGGGACTCGTGGAATACGATCTACCCCAGCTTCACAGCTTGGTAGTTATTTGATTGACCGCTATTCTGCAGCTCATCACACATACCACACAATCATTGATCTAGGTGAGTTAATTAGGCGCCATAAGGAGTTGTTCCCCCGCTACCCCCCCGCCGGCCTTCACATCATCCAGACGGATCCATAAAGGATCCTTCCCGGAAGGAGTATACCAACAGACGCATCCATAAAGGATCCTTCCACGAAGGAGAACGACAATCGACCTTGGTAACCCAACCAAGGGATTCACCCCAGTGAATCAGACTCAATCTCAACCAGTATTTCGGGTGGGGTAACATTGGCTCCTTCCAGTTCTATCATTTAAATTCCATTTAATGCGACCACAACAATCATACTCTAATGAAACCACAACAATCACACTAATCCGCAAAACAGTTCCATTCAACCCCAAATTCATTTCACAATACCGATTCCACTTCCCAATTCCACTGTACCACTCCACTACACAAATTACACATCACAATGCCACAACACAATCCCACATCATGATTCCACAACACAATTCTATGTTCTAGTTCCATGCACCAATTCCATGTTCCAATTCTAGCATATAATTCTAGTCTAACCACAATCGGCAATAATAGATACAATCATAGAAATTCATCGCATCCAACCCCATCCCATCTCACATTTCTAGATCAAATACATTAGCTATCATCTTATATCCCAATCCCCACATCACACATAGATCAGCACAATCATCATACATCAATCACAAGACAGTTATTCAGTTTTACTCTCACAGGTTCATGCAAGACCTAATTCCGTTCTAAGTCTATTAAACTCCTCACTCCCATTTTTAGCCACCTAGTTAACCATACAGTCACACTAGTCAACCACACCTATAGACAAGTCGATCATCCACTCAAACAAGTCAACTCAACACCACATAGCATCAATTTCATTCAGATCAATCATACAACACCAGTTCAGCTAGTTCATGCAATCACACCACCCAATTCCATTACTCAATACCATGCATCAATTCCCTTAACCAATCCCACATGTCAATTCCACGTACCGGTTCTATTGTCCACTTCCACGTAGAAATTCCCTTACCAATTCTATTAGCCAATTCTAAGTCATAAGTCTACCACCTTAAACACATTAACAACCATCTTCACACACAACATCAATTCTACCTAAAAGGCACGTTGCATAATTCATACATCAACACCTAGCATCATCTCAATCCAAACATTACATAAACCAACACAATCCAAATCATTTAGTAATCCCACATCACACATAACCACACATCACAATACATTCAACGCCTTCCACGGCACAAACAGTTTAAGGGTAAACGGCTAGCTCACCGGCCACCCCCACCTACAAGTACAGGGGAAGCCATGTCATGAGTCGTAGGGTTACCATCCTGTACGTCCTTCATTGGACGACCCCACATTGGTGGAGCCATCCACCTGTTCATCAATTAGGGCGACCCCACATTGGCAAGACCACCCTCCTGCAACCACAGATTAACAATTCCAAGCAGAAATATAGTTACAGCATCATACCCCAACCCTCCTACACTCTTCACTACATCCAATCCATTAATCATCAAGGTTAATCTTTCCCCTATTCATGGCACATAATAAACAGCCCGATATCATCACACAATTCATCATATCAACGAGCATACAACAACCATCAATCATCACAAATATACAACAATCAATCGCAGAACAAAATCCCCTTTTACTCTTTTCCAATTCATGCAATCCTATGTTTATCTAGGTTGAAATTGCAACTCCTCACACCGACCATACTACCTATCATACGCTAAACCCTCACCTGACAAGAAGAAAAGGCTCTAAAACAACTCCCGGAACCCGAACCGCCAAGTTCTACAACTCCAAACTCGTAGCCCTTCCTCCTGCCACTAACAGCACCTCTATCCGAAATACCCAGAACCACGACTAGCGATCTCTTCCTCTCGTTGCCATGAATGCGTAGCAAGAAATGGATCGTCAATCGGAGCTCTACAACTCCCGGAATCAAGGATTGAACCTAAGGGGGGTTTTTGGTTCGTCAAAAGGAATTTCGGGGAAAGAGATAGAAGGGGAAGTTATGAATTTCCGTGTAAAATCAGCCTTTAATAGTCTGACCACGATACACGGCGTGTATCATGATACACGGCCACGTATCATGGTCTGCCCACCTTGACAAATTTTCGCGTACCCGCTTGTATCTTCGACCTGACTCAACTATGAACGTCCCGGACTTCGATGGGGCCTCAAGAACATTGTTTCCAATGTCTCAACCACTCAAACTTGAGTTCCAAACCGTTCGGTTGGGCGGGGATGTTACAAGTCTCCACAACTTCAAGAGATTTCATCCCCGAAGTCACAACCCAACTCACCCTAGCAATGAATCCAGAAATCACATAAAAAAGGCAGCAACACAAGGATCACATCACCTCCCGAAACTCCCTTTTAACGGCTCTAGCAACACACACCTTCTAAGGGCACTACTCCCACACTACTTTGAACTTATACCTAACAGACACGCACAACCGAACCTCGACGGCACTACTCACAACAAGAACACAACCAAAACACAACCAACCACAACTCAAACAAGAGCACAACAAAGCACAACTCAAGCAAAGCAAGAAAACTACCAACCAACACCTCTAACCAGAACTTCACACCCTTCAAACACTCCACCGACCTAGCCAAAATCTACAACAGCTCTACTCTTCCAACCAACCTCCTAGTCTACTACCACTTCTACTCCCAAACTACTCCGACATCCTCTTCACTATAGGAGGACACAAAATGTTTCAGTTGACCAATTTTCATAAATCACATTACATTTCAAATTACTTTCCTTTCAAGCTCAAAACACTTTCCTTTCAAAACTTCCCACCCATTTCAAAACAGTTGAAAATCCCTGGAAAGTCGGTCCTGTGCGGATGCTTCATCCCTTCCCCCTCTGAGGTTAAATACTCCTCTAGAAGAAGAGACGAGTCACCAACACAGCAGCAACTAACCAGGCTCTGATACCATTTGTAACACCCGTCCAGAATCGACACGGGTTTACCCGGGGTTGAACCGGTTTGGGTGCTACTTGAAGACACAACATTTAAATAAACGAGCAAACACAGCGGAAATAGAAACAACTCTAAATAAAAAGGTTAAAAATCGAACGAAGGCCTTCATTAAATACAATTCAAAATCCGAAGAACTGGTTACAAAATCTGAAATCCAAACCTCAACAACGACTACAAATCCCCCAACCCAAAAGTGTCAACTGAAAATACAAAACTCAAAACAATGGTCATTCCAAAGTAGCTTCCTAATCTTGACTTCACAACTCCAACCTGCAACTCTTCTGAACTCAACAGCACACCTGAACTCCAACTCACTCTCACTACCAAGCAAACCTGAAAAGAGAAACTGGGGGGGTCAGTTTCCTAATGAAACTGAGTGAACCCACTGGGTTTAACTATGCGCCAAACCTAACCTGAAGAGCGATCCCAACTCCGCACACAAACAACAATGGAATCTGACCCAACCATTCATATTTTAATTCCCTAACATGATACTAGCGGTCACATAAGCTCAATATCAAATCAACATCCTCAATTCACGAAAGCATCAATATAACAAAGCCAATCATTCAAATGATTCAGTATCACATCTAATTCATATAGCTCAACAATCAGAAGCATCATACACACAGTTCCATATCAGAAGCATCATAAGCAACTCGTCATCTCAATCGTCACACCACAGTCATACACAATACAATGATTACATTCCTATTTACTAAGTGAGTTATTAGGCATCTCTCCATATTAACAATTCACAGGCCATAACACCATCCTACACTTAAACCATTCACATCAATCCACAGCTCAGCACAACGACACCATTCAGTTGACAGATATATCCAACATAGACCACAACACAACACAAGGCACCTCACGTCCACATTCAATGCACACACACACACATGAGTCGCACATGCATCTTATTTCACAGACACTCACAAACTCGCATACACCACCAAGCATCCTCATCACTAACACATACCACACAATCATTGATCTAGGTGAGTTAATTAGGCGCCATAAGGAGTTGTTCCCCCGCTACCCCGCCGGCCTTCACATCTTCCATACGCATCCATAAAGGATCCTTCCCTGAAGGAGTATACCCACAGACGCATCCATAAAGGATCCTTCCACGAAGGAGAACGACAACCGACCTTGGTAACCCAACCAAGGGATTCACCCAGTGAATCGGACTCAATCTCAACCAGTATTTCGGGTGGGGTAACGTTGGCTCCTTCCAGTTCTATCATTTAAATTCCATTTAATGCGACCACATCAATCATACTCTAATGCAACCACAACAATCACACTCATCCGCAAAACAGTTCCATTCAACCACAAATTCATTTCACAATACTGATTCCACTTTCCAATTCCGCTGTACCACTCCACTACACAAATTACATATCACAATGCCACATCACAATGCACACACAATGCCACATCACAATGCCACATCACAATCCCACATCATGATTCCACAACACAATTTCATGTTCTAGTTCCATGCACCAATTCTATGTTCCAATTCCAGCATATAATTCTAGTCTAACCACAATCGCAATAATAGATACAATCATAGAAATTCATCGCATCCAACCCCATCCCATCTCACATTTCTAGATCAAATACATTAGCTATCATCTTATATCCCAATCCCCACATCACACATAGATCAGCACAATCATACATCAATCACAAGACAGTTATTCTGTTTTACTCTCATAGGTTCATGCAAGACCTAATTCCGTTCTAAGTCTATTAAACTCCTCACTCCCATTTTTAGCCACCTAGTTAACCATACAGTCACACTAGTCAACCACACCTATAGAAAAGTCGGTCATCCACTCAAACAAGTCAACTCAACACCACATAGCATCAATTTCACTCAGATCAATCATACAACACCAGTTCAGCTAGTTCATGCAATCACACCACCCAATTCCATTACTCAATACCATGCATCAATTCCTTTAACCAATCCCACAAGTCAATTCCACGTACAGATTCTATTGTCCACTTCCACGTACAAATTCCATTACCAATTCTATTAGCCAATTCTAAGTCATAAGTCTACCACCTTAAACACATTAACAACCATCTTCACACACAACATGAATTCTACCTAAAAGGCACGTTTCATAATTCATACATGAACACCTAGCATCATCTCAATCCCAACATTACATAAACCAACACAATCCAAATCATTCAGTAATCCCACATTAGACAAAACCCCACATCACAAGACATTCAACGCCTTCCACGGCACAAACAGTTTAAGGGTAAACGGCTAGCTCACCGGCCACCCCCACCTGCAAGTACAGGGAAAGCCATGTCATGAGTCGTAGGGTTACCCTCCTGTACGTCCTTCATTTGACGACCCCACATTGGTGGAGCCATCCACCTGTTCATCAATTAGGGCGACCCAACATTGGCAGGACCACCCTTTTGCAACCACGGATTAACAATTCCAACTAGAAATACAGTTACAGCATCATACCCCAACTCCAACACTCTTCACTACATCCAATCCATTAATCATCAAGGTTAATCTTTCCCCTATTCATGGCACATAACAAACAGCCCGCTATCATCACACAATTCATCATATCAACGAGCATACAGCAACCATCAATCATCACAAATATACAACAATCAATCACAGAACAAAATCCCCTTTTACTCTATTCCAATTCATGCAATCCTATGTTCATCTAGGTTGAAATTACAACTCCTCACACCAACCATACTACCTATCGTACGCTAAACCCTCACCTGACAAGAAGACGAGGCTCTAAAACAACTCCCGGAACCCAAACCGCCAAGTTCTACAACTCCAATCTCATAGCTCTTCCTCCAGCCACTGACAGCACTGATGAACCTAAGATCGTTGTGCGGGTTCAAACAAATAACTAACAAAGCTAACAAGCTAGGGTAGATCGTATTCCACGGGCCTTCTAATGATTGACTACTCAAATAAACTAGCAAATTACTCAGGTTTAAACACTTCGTGCGTGGTGTGAGTTCCACGACTTCTAATTCTAAGAAATGCAGAAAAATTAAAAATTGAAACTAAGAACAGAATGGAAATTAGTTGATTAAAACAGAGAAGACAGACGAACTTAGACTTTGAATCCCCCTTCGTTCCCCAGAGCATTGGCAATCAACAGATCAGCGGATTTCGATTCTCATTCAATCAATTCTAAGACACCACCATAACTCCCTACCCTTAGGTTTAAGACCAGCGAACGTTCGATCTATCCGTTCTAGCTACCACGATTAATTAGTCGCCCGGGTACGGTCGTCTCTCGCAATGACTTAACTTAACTGGTGGAATTACTAATGATTTATGAGTTACTCTTGCAGTGGATTAACCCTAACCGATTCCTACGAAAGGCACGCTCCAATTATAAGGTTAATTGTTTGATTTGGTGTTCTAAAGTAAGGCGAGCGTTCGCTTCTATCCTTAGCTTAACAAGAATCTAATCTAGGTGATCAATCAAGACAAGAAACATGAACAATGAAGAACAAATCAAACATGAAAGAGAAACTAATTGAACTTTGAATCTAATCACCGCCGATCCGTGACCGCTTTAATGCCCTGGGTCACTTAGGGTTCATCTAGTCTAAGCTCTAAGAGTTTAGCTACTCATGTTTATCACAAAAGAATCAAAGACAAAGAAAGAGTTCATCATCCAGAGGAAGAACAGAAAAGAATATGAAAAACCTAATTAAGACGACTCTGGCAGACTTTGATCTTCGGTAAACTACAATCCTAGCTCCGAGTCTTTGAGATGGAAGGGATGGCGTCACGATCTCTTTCCGGCTCTTCCGACTCTAAACTCTCGGCTCCAGAACTTGAGAGAATTCTGAAGTTCGGTCTTAGTTGGTAATTATGTTGTTGTGTCCAGAGTATCCTGATTTTGGGCCGCCGGTTAAGTATTTACACTTAACCCTAATACCGCCGGATTTTGCCTGATATTTTTGCCGAAAATATTAGGGAATTTTTGCCGAAAATCTTAGTGTAAATGGATGGTCCGCCGGCTGCTTTTCTCCTGTGATTTTTGGTCCAATTGTTCTCGGCGACAACTTAGGGTTTTCGCCAAAAACTTCCTTTGATGAGCATCAGTCGTTTGTTCTTGCATTTTTGCCGAAAACACTAGGGTATTTTCGGCGAAAATTTCTTTGTAAACCGGGCAGACTTTGGTTCGACTCGATTGACTCCTCGGATCGATTCCGGTGCAATTCCTTGAGGTTCCAACGCTTTAGACACGTCCTAGGCTACTTTATTTGACGGCAAAAACCTGTGCTAACATAAAAACACTAGAAAACCATCAAATAGACCCGAAACGGGCCAAGGTAACACAAATGGCACGAGATAGGGCAATTGATTGAATATTCATTATTCTACCCTAAAAACCATGTCTTAAGCAAGGAAATGTCGCTTAAATGAGGCTGATAATCACGTCAAATCGAGTGTCATCAAAATACCCCACACTTAAGCTTTTGCTTGTCCTCAAGCAAACTGAATAGAAACGCTCATGTTCACAAATGATAAGATGGATTAAATTGGAGTTCAATCAAACACAATGAATTATTAGACAGATAGATCCTAGAACAAAAAACCTAACATGCAGACAGATCAGCCGAACTACCTGGTCTCACTAATAAACTGCACACGACAAGTAGTACCAACCAATTATGCACGAATTTGACCTGACCGACCAGACTCCTCACACAGGAAATATTTAGTACAATGGGGAACTCTCACTCTCTGTGTTTAAGGACGTGTTTCTGCTCTAAATCATTTTCTGTTACTGAATTCTGTCATAAGTTTTCAATTCGACCACATCTCCACCACTGTGACAACACGAGTATCCATTCAAGAAGGACTTCCCTGCTAGGACTGTAACGAATTCTACACTACTTGGGTTTATGATGCGATGGATGATGGGAATGTATGATGATGGCTTTGTGCGGTGTAGCTTTCGACTAACTTCCCTCGAATCTAATCTGCGGCTTCCTACCGTCTAACCAGACACGGGTGGAATAATGAACGCTCGTCCTATGATACCCTCAAGCAGCCTAGCACTTTTTTTATTTTTCTTTACACAATTTTTTATTCTGACTTTTCTTTTGACTTCATTCTTCCATTTGTAGGGAGAAGAATGTTTTATTAAACTAAAGACTTTAAACTTTTTTGGCGTTTCTGATTTTTCTTCTTTTCATTTTTTTTTGAAACTTGCTTCTTTTCTTCTTCTTTTACTTTTTTTCTTTTGTGCCGATTTTTCTCTTAGTTGCTAGAGGGATTTACACGTCTGGACATAATAGCTAAGACCACCTGTTTAATGGCTATAGGCAAGTCACCACAAACCGACTTCCGGTAGGTCAATCTAGAACTACAACCACAGGGGATCAACGGGGAATGTAAGAATGGGGAATGGCTGTAATGTATATCGAACCAAAAGAACAGGCCAAGCTCAAGGGTTTAAACCTAATGGATTTAAAGTTGGGTAGGCTATCTGGCTTAGTAGCTGAATCTAGGTGCCCCTATCATTCTAGAACTCGTGTCATCGTGTGGTCTCGAGTAGGTCTCATGCAAATTCTAACTCATTCAAGCAAACAGAAAACCACTCAAAAAGAATTGAAATTGCAAGTTACGTGCAATAGATCAAAAGCTCACAGTTGGTTTGCTAGTCGGATTCGGTCATTTTCATGCAATCAAGGCTACAAACTACAAGTGTGATTTTATAGTTCTGTTCTGACCAGGCAATTTAGAATCAAAGTATACAAGTTTGTTCTCAAGTTCTAGGTTAAGCAGTCTAAGCATCATTATGAAAGTTTGAACAACAACTTAACATAAAAAATCAAGAACTGAGCCATTCTAATGCTAGAGAGACTGGAATGGAATCACGAGGCACACAGAAAGCACAATCAAGGGCAATCAAGTTCATGCAAGGTTCTCTAGCATCCTACCCCACACTTAAATCGGACTGTGTCCTCACAGGACTAATTCTAGAGTTTATAGTGAAGTAGAAGAACCTGGACCGAGATGGTTGGCGTAGTGGATGAGCACAGGTCCTCGGAGCGGAGGGAATCTACCAAAGCGAAGCAAAGGGAATCTCCCTACTGCCTACAAAACAAAAACAAATGAAACGTAAAAAGGAAACTGGGACAAGTGCCCCGGATCCACACAGAAAAAAGTTGGATCGAGATCTGAAAAGAATAAATAAAAAGAAAGGACCAGAAAAGGAATACAACCCGATAACTGCTGGTCAGGTGGCCCGGGAGGTGGAAAGTGGAGGAAATCGCCGAGCTGACGTTGCCATGCCAGCTGTGCCTCATACCGCCTATCAGCACGGTGCATATGCTGCTGCGTAATAGTCCATCTCGCCTCTTGAGTGGCGTTGTCTATGATGCGCCACTCCTGCAGTCGCTCATACAGCTCCCCAACATCTGCGGGGTGCAGGTGGTGCTGCGGGTGAGGTGCCTGATATGGATCTGGGATGGCCGGCGGCGACTGGTGTACATACCCTGCCTGATGGTGTGGCGAGGGAGTATGGTCATGAAACTCTGGCTCGTACTGAGGCTGGGACTCCTCAGAATCATTGTCTTCCTCCGACTCATCCTCGCTCTGGAGGGGAGGATCTGCTGCTACCTGGGGACTGAGGTCCAGCTCGAGGTCGTACTCGACCGCCAAATCTCCTCCAACGGTGCGTACTCTGCGGCGTGGGATGTTCGGGCCATATTCATGGCTGAGGCCGAAGGAGATGATGAGCTGGCCGATGAAGTTGCCTCCCAGGAGTGAGCGAGGTGGCGTCCTCCTCTTGGTCTTCTGGCGGAAGATGCGAGCAAGCACCCATCCGGGGTGAAGAGGGTAGCTCTCCCGGATGGCGCAAAGAAGCAGAAGTTCCTCCTTGCTGATATGGTGGTGGTCCTTCTCTGGAGCATATAATAGCGGTCTACGCCAAACCATATGAATGTATCTATAGAGAGGGTGAGAGAGAGACTTAACTGAGTTATGGTCCGTGAGACGATCGCCGGGCACTCCAGTCATGTGGCTCCAGAGTGCATGGTAGGCCTCCCCGTCGTCCTCGTCGTTTGCCCAGCCGAGGTGATGACCGTGGTAATGCTCGTAGGGAATGCCTAGATGAGCTGTAAACTCATCATAGGTGAGGTTTCTGTACACCCCGCCCAGATAGAAGGAAACGACCTTCTTGCTCTGCCTCCTCTTGTGCTCGTCCAGATCAAAGGTGGCCCAGAACTCCTGGAGAGCGACGTCGGGGAAGTCGGAAGCTATGGTGGTCAGCTCTAGGAGGCCGGCCGGTGCCAGGGCATCCTGCACGTTCCGGTGGTAGTCCTCATTGTGATCTAAGAGAGACTCCATGGAAAGTGGTCAAACATTAGCTCCCGGAACATGCTCGAGCTTCTTGTAGCACTCAAAATAGTAATCGGGTAGACGAGCAACAGTGCGATGGTGCCTAGGACGGCCAGGGAATGCTGGTGGAGGGCCCTGGACGGCGGGTATGACAGGAGCGGGGGCTCTGGAGCTCGAGGCGGTGTCAAGTCTCTGCTTGGTCCTACGCTCATAAGTGGTGTTCCTAAACAAGAAAACAAACCAGATTAGTCAAACTAAAACCCTACCCCACACTTAGTCGAAAAACTCAATTTCACAAAGAAATGAGGAAAACCGAGTGGGGTAAGCAAAACAGATTTACCGGTAATCACGAACAATAAAATACATGCTTAGGAACAGCCAAAATGGAATTATCACAAACAGAGTTCAGAAGTCAAACCGACATTCAAAAAGTCAACACAATAGAATATTGAACCCTAATCATGGCAAGACTATCACAAATCGGAGAATGACGGTATAATATGATCTCAGATGGCAAACACAATAATCGAACGAGTATGAGCACATAAGGCAGCCAAATGATCAAAAACAGTTCATGGTCAAACCGACATTCAAAAAGTCAACCTCACAAGGAAATGGACTTAGGCATTGCAACACATGATCAAACGATATGAAAATTAAGCACAACACTCCCTAAGCATGCTAGAACAGTTCAACAAATTCAGCTAACCTAGTTCACACGAAATCAGTCGGCACGCAAATCGAGGCAAACCGAAAAGTCAACCGAAAGTCAACCACGACGAAATTCAGCAATCAACATGTCAAAAGATTCGCAATGAAAAGTTCTACAACTTACCTTGAAGCCATGGATGCTAAAAATGAATGGATTGGGAGAAATCGGTGAAAAATCAACAATTTTAGGGTTTGGGTGAACTAGAGCTGTAGAGCTCCGATTCGGCTGTTCTAGGGCTTGGATTGATCGGAAATGGAAGGGGAAGGGAGCGGCGGCGGTCGGCAGCGGTCGGCGGTGGTGAAAATGGGTGGCGGTCGGCAGCTTTAATTAAAACAGGGGAGAGTTTTTGACAAAGTTTCGAAAATGAAATGAGGAGAGATAGGGTGAATCCGGATTTTAAAACGAAAATTTGGTTGATTTTCAAAGGAATTTATAGTTTTTCGCCAAAAATGTGAAGCAAAAAACCGTCTGGAAAACTCAGTGGGATTTCAAAGAGAATTTTCGCCGAAAACACGGGTCATTTTCGCCAAAAATATTGAAGTCTACGATTGAAAATATTTTCGCAATCCAGGCAAACTTCAGAAAATCACAATTAAATCCAAAAAAATTGGAAAGAAGTCAAACGACTTGCAATTGACACTATGACACACATTCTACACAAGAAAAATAAGAAATCAAACAAACTTACACTTTTGGCTCCCCCGAACTGACTGTAAAATACTAAGGTTGACACAAATCAAAAATGGACTCTAGCCGTGGGTTGCCTCCCACGAAGCGCTCTTTTATTAACGTCCTTGAGCTGAACGATACCTGGACGGTATTAGGAGACATCCCAACTTAGATTCTCCTTAATGCTAGCATCGGAGTTCATAAAGTAGAGCTTCAGGGCTTCGCCGGTGAGCATGAATTTCTTCCTGTTCGCGTGTAAGAGCTTGGTACGCGCATCGGGAAGGTGGTCAGTGATCGTGAATGGTCCGAACAGTTATGTCAAGGGATCATCTTCCACAAGGAAGACAGTGGACGGAATGAGAATGATCGGCTCCTTCATTTCTTTAACCTCCGGCTTGATATCACCAGGATCGGTGATCGTAGGTATTTCCTTAGGAGATGCTTTCGCCTTCTCCTTCCATACTTGTTCCGGCGCCGGTAGCTTGGAACGAATTGGTGGTGCAACTGGCTCGGTAGAAGGTGGTGGCACAACTGGTCTCCATACCATGTGAGTCTTCGTCTTCTTGTTCTTTCCCCGAGGTGTGCTAGGTTTCCTGCTCGGTGGCTTAGAAGAGGCTTTCAGTTCCTTCTTCTTTGGCGGCTTTTGAGGAACAGATTTTGGTTTCTGCTTGATAACATGTCCAGCACCTGCAACAACAATTGATCTAGGCACACTAGAAGAGACATCAGTAACGGAGTTGACCGGAGTCAACTCCACAGTTTCAACAGCTAAACAATGAAATTCTTCATTCTTAGGATTATATTTCATTCCGTCTTTAAGGCGGAACGTGACCGTTTCTTTACCAACTCTCAAAGTTAAAGAACCATTTGGAACGTTAATTTGCATTCCAGTAGTAGCCACTAAAGGTCGTCCTATGAGAATGGTAGAATCATCCTTACTAGTGTCAATGATAACAAACTCAGCTAAGAATGTGAAAGGACCACATTTAGTAACAACGTCTTTTATCTCTCCTCTAGGGGTTTTAAGTGATCTACCAGCAAAGACAAGTTGCATACTAGGCGGTTCAAGTTCTCCTAGGTTCAATTTTTCATATAGACTCATAGGCATAACATTAACAGAAGCGCCAAGATCAACCAAATAACGTTCTATCTCAACATCATTAATGACAAGAGGTAGAGTGAAAGAACCAGGATCAGAACACTTAGCTAGATATGGAGAGGAAGGTTTCTTGCTACGAGCATCAGGATATCCTTCTTTATTCCCCTTCATGCTAGTTTCGATCCTTGCATTCGGCAGCAATGCTCTTGGAAAAGGAGGCTTCACTACGTACGGTGCAAGAGGAGGATCTTCCTCCTTAGGCTCCACTTCTAGTGCTTCCTTCTTCTCTGAGGTTTCAGCGATCCTGCGTTGTAGGGAGGTCTGTCTTGATAGTTCCCTTGCTGCCTGAAGTTGCGGTAGCCAGCATAACCATTCTGATTATTAACGAAGCCTTGTTGAACAAAATTTACCTCTTTGGGGGACCAGACTTCTGTCTTACCAAAATTCTGGCAACGGCCTCCGTTATGTGCGCAAGCTCCACACCATTCGCAATAGGCAACATAGACAGAAGCTGCTGGCAGTTTGATTGTTGTGGAAGACTTCTTCAAATGCTTCTCTACTTGGGCCTTGATAGCTGCTTCGAGATTGAGCTTGCTCCTTGATCCTTCAGATTGTCGTTCCCAGTTCCTTGACTTGGAAGCACAGTTTGCGAAGTGAAGAAGAGCAGCTTCGGGTGTGAGTGTAGTGCAATCCCTTCAGCTAGAGAATTGACCCACTTGGCAGATTCTTCTCGAAGACCTCGAGCAAAGATTTCAGCTAACTACCTCTGCTCGAATCCATGATGAGGGCAGTTGTAGAGAAGTTCTTGGAATTGATTCCAAGTATCGTATAAGCTTTCTCCTTCTTTCTGGGAGAATCTGGCGATGCTGTCCTTGATGGCTGTTGTTCTGGCCGGAGGAAAGTATTCTTCAACAAAGTCCTGAGCCAGAGTATCCCAATCAGTGTAATATCCAGGTGGTTTGCCAGTAAGCCACCTCTTAGCAGCGCCTTTCAGAGAGAACGAGAAAGCTCTCAAATAAAGAGTATTCTTTTCGAGGTTTCCGTTCTTGAAAGTGCTGCAGAGATTAAGGAAGTCTGCAAGATGAGTGCAGGGATTGTCTAGGGGCCTGCCTTCGAACTGTAATCCCTAGAGATCATATTCAAGAATGGAATCTTGATCTCATAGTCAGGATCTCCATCAATACGCGGTACGGCAATGGCAGATCGAACGCTAGTCGCGCTCAGCTTGTTGAAATCAGCTAGACTTTTAGGTGGCGGTGGTGGATTTCCGCCTGGTGGTGGTGGTAATTGATCAGTCATGGTAGGAGATGGAGGAGGTGAAAGTGACTCGGTGTATGAAACGGATGTAGGTGACGGTACAGGTGAAGATGGAGATGAGGAACTCTCCTTCAATTCCTAAATCTTAATCAGAGTGATGGATGGAGGTGGATTGATTCTGCTTCTCCTTGGAATCTATGATTGTCGAGGTGGAGCAGAACTGCTTGGTCTCTCTGTACTCTTAGTCTTATCGGTTTGAGAGCGAGTCCAAGGGCGGCGATGCATACACGTGAACAACCTACAAATAACAAAAACAACAAAACCAGTGTAAAATCGAAGTGGGTGAAAAAGTGAAAGATGGAAAATAGAAGAATAAATTGCCAGTTCTTCTTTCAAACAATCAAAAGAAAATCCTCGACAACGGCGCCAATTTGATGAACCTAAGATCGTTGTACGGGTTCAAACAAATAACTAACAAAGCTAACAAGCTAGGGTAGATCGTATTCCACGGGCCTTCTAATGATTGACTACTCAAATAAACTAGCAAATTACTCAGGTTTAAACACTTCGTGCGTGGTGTGAGTTCCACGACTTCTAATTCTAAGAAATGTAGAAAAATTAAAAATTGAAACTAAGAACAGAATGGATATTAGTTGATTAAAATAGAGAAGACAGACGAACTTAGACTTTGAATCCCCCTTCGTTCCCCAGAGCATTGGCAATCAACAGATCAGCGGATTTCAATTCTCATTCAATCAATTCTAAGACACCACCATAACTCCCTACCCTTAGGTTTAAGACCAGCGAACGTTCGCTCTATCCGTTCTAGCTACCACGATTAATTAGTCGCCCGGGTACGGTCGTCTCTCGCAACGACTTAACTTAACTGGTGGAATTACTAACGATTTATGAGTTACTCTTGCAGTGGATTAACCCTAACCGGTTCCTACGAAAGGCACGCTCCAATTATAAGGTTAATGTTCGATTCGGTGTTCTAAAGTAAGGCGAGCGTTCGCTTCTATCCTTAGCTTAACAAGAATCTAATCTTGGTGATCAATCCAGACAAGAAACATGAACAATGAAGAACAAATCAAACATGAAAGAGAAACTGATTGAACTTTGAATCTAATCATCGTCGATCCGTGACCGCTTTAAAGCCCTTGGTCACTTAGGGTTCATCTAGTCTAAGCTCTAAGAGTTTAGCTACTCATGTTTATCACAAAAGAATCAAAGACAAAGAAAGAGTTCATCATCCAGAGGAAGAACAGAAAAGAATATGAAAAACCTAATTAAGACGACTCTGGCAGACTTCGATCTTCGGTAAACTGCAATCCTAGCTCCGAGTCTTCGAGATGGAAGGGATGGTGTCACGATCTCTTTCCGGCTCTTCCGACTCTAAACTCTCAGCTCCAGAACTTGAGAGAATTCTGAAGTTCGGTCTTAGTTGGTAATTATGTTGTTGTGTCCAGAGTATCCTGATTTTGGGCCGCCGGTTAAGTATTTATACTTAACCCTAATACCGCCGGATTTTGCTTGATATTTTTGCCAAAAATGTTAGGGAATTTTCGCCAAAAATCTTAGTGTAAATGGATGGTCCGTCGGCTGCTTTTCTCCTGTGATTTTCAGTCCAATTACTCTCGGCGAAAACTTAGGGTTTTCACCAAAAACTTCCTTTGATGAGCATCAGTCGATTTGTTCTTGCATTTTCGCCGAAAACACTAGGGTATTTTCGGCAAAAAATTCTTTGTAAACCTGGTAGACTTTGGTTCGACTCAATTGACTCCTCGGATCGATTCCGGTGCAATTCCTCGAGGTTCCAACGCCTTAGACACGTCCTTGGCTACTTTATTTAACGGCAAAAACCTGTGCTAACATAAAAAGACTAGAAAACCATCAAATAAACCCGAAACGGGCCAAGGTAACACAAATGGCATGAGATAGGGCAATTGATTGAATATTCATTATTCTACCCTAAAAACCATGTCTTAAGCAAGGAAATGTCGCTTAAATGAGGCTGATAATCACGTCAAATCGAGTGTCATCAAGCACCTCGATCTGAAACACCCAGAACCACGACTAGCAATCTCTTCCTCTCGTGGCCACGAACGCGTAGCAAGAAACAGATCGTCAATCGGAGCTCTACAACTCCCAGAATCAAGGATTGAACCTAAGGGGGGTTTTCGTTCGTCAAAAGGAATTTCGGGGAAAGAGAAAGACGGGGAAGTTATGAATTTCCGTGTAAAATCAGCCTTTAGTAGTCTGACCACGATACACGGCGTGTATCATGATACACGGCGTGTATCATGATACACGGCGTGTATCATGATACGCGGCGTGTTATTGTAATACACGGCCATGTATCGTGGTCTGCCCACCTTGACAAATTTTCGCGTACTTGCTTGTATCTTTGACTCGACTCAACTATGAACGTCCCGGACTTCGATGGGGCCTCAAGAACATTGTTTCCAATGTCTCAACCACTCAAACTCAAGTTCCAAACCGTTCGGTTGGGCGGGGATGTTACAAGTCTCCACAACTTCAAGAGATTTCGTCTCCGAAATCACAACCCAACTCACCCTAGCAATGAATCCACAAATCACACCAAAAAGGCAGCAACACAAGGATCACATCACCTCCTGAAACTCCCTTTTAACGGCTCTCGCAACACACACCTTCTGAGGGCACTACTCCCACACTACTTCGAACATCTACCTAACAGACACGCACAATCAAACCTCGACGGCACTACTCACAACAAGAACACAACCAACCACAACTCACACAAGAGCACAACCACAACGCAGAGCACAACAAAGCACAACTCAAGCAAAGCAAGAAAACTACCAACCAACACCTCTAACCAGAACCTCACACCCCTCAAACACTCCACCAACCTAGCCAAAATCTACAACAGCTCTACTCTTCCAACCAACCTCCTAGTCTACTACCACTTCTACTCCCAAGCTACTCCGACACCCTCTTCACTACAGGAGGACACAAAACGTTTCAGTTATCCAATTTTCATAAATCACATTGCATTTCAAATTACTTTCCTATCAAACTCAAAACACTTTCCTTTCAAAACTTCCCACCCATTTCAAAACAGTTGAAAATCCCTGGAAAGTCGGTCCTGTGCGGATGCTTCATCCCTTCCTCCTCTGAGGTTAATTACTCCTCTAGAAGAAGAGACGAGTCACCAACACAGCAGCAACTAACCAGGCTCTGATACCATCTGTGATGGGCACGAACCGCCAGCATCCTGAGGGCCCAGACGGCGACCGACACGCAGCGGTCGATGCCGATAGTTTGGACCTAGGCGACAGTTCGGGCGGATCATATAAACAAGCCCAAGAAGTAAAAGAAGGCCCAAAGCGACGGCCTAACGTGGCGGCTTTTAGGGTTCCAAGACAAAGCGGACATGTGTCGACATCCTATGGAGACTACAAACGAGTGGCCAGGATTTAACATTGGCGACCACGATAGGGTACTATAAATACCCCCGTACACTCCATAAACCAGAGGACAACACTTTGACCCAGCGGACAAACGCTCCGCGGTACGTTACTCACTTTCCTTCCCATTCCTTACACTGATCGCCTCACTCTCCCTTGAACTAACTACCCCCATTATCGCATACGAGGTACAACTCCCCTAAAGACCAACAGGCTTGGGCTTCCACTATTGGGCTAGGAGACAAGGCTGGAACAATTGGCGCGCTAGATAGGGGGCGATCAGGCGACTTTTGACACAATCTTAAGGCGAATGGCTTCTTTAGCAGTTCCCACACTGGCTAACGATACCGGCGAAGGAGGCGATGGGATAACACCCGTCAAACACATCAACCCAAATTCCCGAGCGAATCCAGATCTCGCAAGAAACATGGAGCGCGAACTCGAGGATGACTCCGAGTCTCGAAGTACTATCCCTGCCGGCGATGCCTATGAACTATTGGAGCAGCGATTCCGGTCCCTCAAGCAATAGAACGCTGAGCTTACCCAAATGCTGAAGGCAGTGATCGCTCAGCAAGTCCAGCCTCTCGGGGCCAACACTCAGGTCGCCAGTCACCGCAGGACTCTCATATTGAGGTATTACAGCAATTCCTCCCGGCTACTCAAATCTCACCCGCACAGTTGGCAGTTCGCCAGCCCTTGTCTAGGGCGATCCTGGCCGAGCCACTACCCAAGGGTCTAGTACCGCCTAACTTGGTCTAGCACCTGCAGGCCTTCCACATCGCCATGCAAATGCAGCAGGCAGGCGACACCGCATATTGCAGGGCCTTCCCGGCGACACTTGGGGGATGAGCTAGGGAGTGGTACATGAATCTACCAGAAGGCATTATAACCTCGTGGGAAGGTTTCACTAGGATCTTCTCACAGAAGTATGAGTGCAAGAAAATGAGGACGGTCCCGCTGCAGGCATTGGTGAGCTTAAGGCAAAAGCCGAACCAATCGCTGAAAGAGTTCTTCGATGAGTGGATCAGGGTCGTCCAATCCATCAGAAGGGTAGATCATGAGATCGCTGTGCCAAGTTTATTCCAGTCGACCCATAATAGCAGATTGCGGGATTCGCTGCTCCAGGTGGCTCCAAAGTCGCTGTCCGACTTGGAAACTAGGGTACACAAAATTATTTTAATTGAGGAGCAGTTAGCGGAACCTTTACAAGGAGCGGCGAAGAGGGAAGAAAAGCCCGTTACAGGGAACAAGCAGGCCAAATGGCAGCCCTCTGAGAGACCGCCATACATGAGAAGTCGCCCTGAAGAACAAAGGGGATACCAAGAGAGGGGATATCAAGAAGAAAGAGCGGATTACACGCCTCTCTCGGAGTCGCGAAGGAAGATCCTGCTGTATATGCAGTATAAAGGGCATACCATAAACTGGCCAGGACTGATGTACACCCCTGCAGATCAACGAAGTCGCCAGAAGTTATGCGACTTCCACGACTCCCATGGGCATACCACTGAAGATTGCAGGGAGCTGAAGAATGAAATTGAAAGATGGATAAGCGAAGGACGACTAATGGATTTCATCGTGAGCACCAAGCGAAAAAATAAGCCGCAAGAAGAGGATCACCGTGACAATGGAGAATCACAAGACAAGAAGGGTGATGTCTTCGCCCGGCTAAAAGAGCCACAAAGTGGTGAAGATAGCAAGAAGAAGCCCCGTCCGGAGGTGAATCATGTCTATCAAACTATCTTTGGAGGACAAAGCTGCCCAACAAAGAATATCAAGAAGGAAGAAACACAAGAGATAATGATGATAGATCGGGTTAGTCGCCCAGTGTTGGGCTTCTCAGAAGAAGACATGGCTCGAGTTGGAGGTCCGAGTTTGGAGGCAATGGTAATACAGGTGATAACACACAATAGCCGAGTGGAGCGAGTAATGGTCGGTGAAGGGAGCTCGGCGGATATCATTTTCTGGGAACTATACAAGAAAATGAACCTGCCGGCCAGCTTACTCAAGCAGACGAAGACGACCATTTCAGGATTTTCAGGACACACGGTCCCCATCAAGGGAATCGCCACAATGAATATAACTATCGGAGACGGAGACTTGCAGGTGACGCGATCCATTGACTTCCATGTCATGGATTGTCAATCTACGTACAACATGATCCTTGGGCGACCAGCGCTCGCTGCTTTCCAAGCAATTTCATCCCTGGTACACCAAGTGTTGAAATTTGCTACTGTAGAGGGAATAGGGTTTGCTTGGGGACACCCGGACATCGCCAGAAGGTGCTATAGGGCGGCAACTAAAAGCATGTGCCTCACCATAAGCTTGGAGGCGGAGAATGGAGGCGAAAGAGTTGTACCAGCAGAGTCAGACGTCCCAAATCCAATTTTCAAGGAAGATGAAAGCAAGACAGTTCGAGTGTCGTCCTACCTAAGCGACAAAGAGAAACAAGAGTTGGTTAAGTTGCTTCAAGAATTTTCACACCTGTTCGCATGGTCGCTGATGGAACCTGCAGGATAGCGGTGCGATCAAATAAACTACCAAGCTTAGAAAGCTAGGGTAGATCGTATTCCATGGGTCTTCTAATGATCGTTTACTCAAATATAAAGGCAAGTTATTCAAGTTTAAACACTTCGTGCGTGGTGTGAGTTCCACGACTTCTAATCAAATGCACGGAAATTAAAAATTGAAACTGAAAACAGATTGAAAGATTGGTTGATTAAGACAAAGATGACAAACAAGCTCAGACTTTGAATCTCCCTTCGTTCCCCATAGCATAGGCAATCAACAGATCAGCGAATTTCGATTCTCATTCAATCAATTCTAAGACACCACCATAACTCCTTACCCTTAGGTTTAAGACTGGCAAACGTTCGCTCTATCCGATCTAGCTACCAAGATTAATTAGTCGCCCGGGTACGATTGCCTCTCGCAATGACTTAACTTAACTGGTGCAATTACTATGATTTATGAGTTACTCTTGCAGTGGATTAACCCTAACTGGTCCCTACGAAAGGCACACTCCAATGATTAGGTTAATTGTTCGATTTGATGTTTTAAAGTAAGGTGAGCGTTCGCTTCTATCCTTAGCTTAACCAGAATCTAATCTAGGTGATCAATCCAGACAAGAAACATGAACAATGAAGAACAAACCAAACATGAAAGAGAAACTGATTGAACTTCGAATCTAATCACCGCCGATCTGTGACCGCTTTAAAGCCCTGGGTCACTTAGGGTTCATCTAGTCTAAGCTCTAAGAGTTTAGCTACTCATGTTTTTCACAAAAGAATCAAAGACAAAGATAGAGTTTATCATACAGAGGAAAGACAGAAAAGGATCTGAAAAACCTAATTAAGACGACTCTGGCAGAACTTCGATCTTCCGGTAAACTGCAATCCTAGCTCCGAGTCTTTGAGATGAAAGGGATGGCGTCACGATCTCTTCCTGGCTCTTCGAACTCTAAACTCCGCTCTTGAACTCTTGAGAGTTCTGAGAATTTCGGTATTAGTTGGTAATTATGATGTATATGAAAAGTATATCTTTATTTGGGCCGCCGGTTAAGTATTTATACTTAACCCTATGACACAGGTTTTTCTCTAGGATTTTCGCCGAAAATGTGAAGGGATTTTTGCCAAAAATTCCTTTGTAAAATGCCTGATCGCCAGTTGAATTCTCCTATGATTTTTGGACGCCGGGTTCTCGGCGAAAACTTGGAGTTTTCGCCGAAAAGTTGCTTTGGTGAGCACAGTGGATTTGTTCATGGATTTTCGCCGAAAACCTTGGGTATTTTCGGCGAAATCTTCAGTGTAAACTGGGGCAGAATTTGGTTTGACTCGATTGGCTCTTTGGATCGATTCCGGTGCGATTCCTCGAGATTCCAACGCCTTAGACACATCATTGGCTACTTATTTGACGGCAAAAAACCTTTGCTAACATAGAAACACTAGAAAACCATCAAATAGACCCGAAACGGGCCAAAGTAACACAAATGGCACGAGATAGAGCAATTGATTGAATATTCGTTATTCTACCCTAAAAACCATGTCTTAAGCAAGGAAATGTCGCTTAAATGAGGCTGATAATCACGTCAATTCGAGTGTCATCAAAATACCCCACACTTAAGCTTTTGCTTGTCCTCAAGCAAACTGAATAGAAACGCTCATGTTCACAAATGATATGATTTATTAAATTGAAGCTCAATCGAACACAATGAATTATTAGACAGATAATTCCTAGAACAAGAAACTTAACATGCATACTGATCAGCCAAACAACCTGGTCTCACTAATAATTGCACACGACAAGTAGTAGCAACCAATTATGCACGAATTTGACCTGACCGACCAGACTCCTCACACAGGAAATATTTAGTAAATGGGGAACTCTCACTCTCTGTGTTTAAGGACGTGTTTATGCTCTCAATCATTTTCTGTTACTGAATTCTGTCATAAGTTTGCAATTCGTCCACATCTCCACCACTGTGACAACACGAGTAACTAGTCAAGAAGGACTTCCCTGCTAGGACTGTAACGAATTCTACACTACAAGGGTTTATGATGAGATGGATGATGGGAATGTATGATGATGGCTTTGGTACGGTGTAGCTTTCGACTAACTTTCTTCGAATCTAGCCTATGGCTTCCTACCGTCTAACCAGACACGGGGGATAGTGAACACTCATCTTATGATACCCTCAAGCAACCTAGCACTTTATTTTCTTTACACTTTTTTTTCTTTTTACTTCGTTCTTCCATTTGTAGGGAGAAGAACGTTTTATTGAACTAAACTTGAAACTTTTCAGATTTTTCTGCTTTTATTTTTCTAACTTTTTCAAAATTTGCTTCTTTTCTTCTATATATTTCTTTTTCTTTTGTGTCGATTCTTTCTTTTAGTTGCTAGAGGGGTTTACACGTCTGGACATATTAGCTAAGACCACCTGTTTAATGGCAATAGGCAGGTTACCACAAACTGACTTCCGGTAGGTCAATCTAGAACTACAACCACATGGGATCAACGGGGAATGAAGAATGGGAAATGGCTGTAATGTATTATCGAACCAAAAGAACAGGCCAAGCTCAAGGGTTTAAACCTAATGGATTAATCGTTTGGTAGGCTATCTGGCTTAGTAGCTGAATCTAGGTGCCCCTATCATTCAAGCAAACAGAAAATCACTCAAAAAGAATTGAAATTGCAAGTTACGTGCAATGGATCAAAAGCTCAGAGTTGGTTTGCTAGTCGGATTCGGTCATTTTCATGCAATCAAGGCTACAAACTACAAGTGTGATTTTAAAAATTCTATTCTGACCAGGCAATTTAGCATCAAAATATACACGTTGGTTCTCATGTTCTAGGTTAAGCAGTCTAAGCATCATTATGAATGATTGAACAACAACTAAACATCAAAAATCAAGAACTGAGCCATTCTAATGCTAGAGAGTCTGGAAAGGAATCACGAGGCACACAAAAACACAATCAAGGGCGATCAAGTTCATGCAAGGTTCTCTAGCATCCTACCCCACACTTAAATCGAAATGTGTCCTCACAGGACTAAATCTAGAGTTCAGAGTGAAGTAGAAGAACCTGGACCGAGATGGTTGGCATAGGGGATGAGCACGGATCCTCGGAGCAGAGGGAATTTACCCAAACGAAGCAAAGGGAATCTACCGATTGCCTGCAAAACAAAAACAAATGAAAGATAAAAAGGAAACCGGGACAAGTGTCCTGGATCCACACTGAAAAAAGTTGGATCGAAATCCGAAAAGAAGAAATAAAAAGAAAGGACAAGGAAAAGGACACCACCCGATCATGGCTGGTCAGGGGCATCGGGGGGTGGGAAGTGAAGGATATCGCCGAGCTGACGTTGCCACGCCAGCTGTGCCTCATACCGCTCGTCAGCGTGGTGCATGTGTTGCTGCATAATAGTCCATCTCGCCTCTTGAGCGGCGTTGTCAGTGATGCGCCACTCCTGGAGACGCTCATACAGCTCTCCAACATCTGCGAGATGCGATCGGTGCTGCTGGTGATGGCTCTGGAATGGGCGGTGGCGACTGGCGTGCATACCCTGCCTGATGCTGTGGCGAGGGTATATGATCATAGTATCTCGCCTCTGGCTGGGGCTGCTGCTCCTCAGCATCATCTTCTTCCTCCGACTCTTGCATATGCTGAAGGGAGGATCTGCTGCTACCTGGGGACTGAGTTCCAGTTTGAGGTCGTACTCGACTGCCAAATCACCTCCGACGGTCCGTACTCTGCGTTGTGGGATGTTCGGGCCATATTCTTGGCTGAGACCGAAGGAGATGATGAGTCGGCCGACAAAGTTGCCTCCCAAGAGTGAGCGAGGTGGGCTCGACTGATGTGACTATATTTGGTGCATTTTAAGCCTTTGATTAGCCTAGGGATCTCCCATGTTTGATCTCATTTTCCTATGATTTATATGCTTTTATGGATGTTTTATGCAAAGTGCCCTTTTGTTTCCTGGTTGCCACTTTGAGGCCAATTCTATGTCTATTGGAGTTGTTTTCTTTGCATTTTCACTTCCCAATTTTGGCATTGAAGTACTAGTGACAAGGAGCACGTAGTATCAAACGGGAGGTCAATCGGAGCTAAGACGGAGGAGATATGGCCGTTGCAAAATCGAGGAAAATGCACAACATTTCTGAAGAGTTTTTCGGCGAGAACTCTATGTTCTCGCCGAAAACTATCACCGGAAAGCAAACAGAAGAATCCCGGAATTTTAGATCCAATTTGTGAAGAAGTTTTCGGCGAAAACATTCAAAGTTTTTGCCGAAAATACATGAAGAAATCAAAGAGCTGGCCGGGGTTTTTCAAAGGAATTTTCGGCGAAAACTTATTAAGTTTTCGCCAAAAACTTGAAGCAAAATCTGCGCAGTATATAAAGTGAAGGCAGCCGAAATTAAGAGGGGGGCAACTCATTATTCTACACACTCGACAGCCAAAACCCTCTCTCCCCTTTCTCTCATCCTTCTTCCATCACCAATACATCATCAACCCTAGCTACTTCTGGTGCCAATTGGAGTGAGGAGCTTGGATTGAAGCCCACAACCTTGGGGAGAAGAGCTTGCAAGAAGAGGATTGCCATGGAGCTCTTGGTGACCATCTCTCCTTCTTTCTCTTTTGTACCCTTGGCCATGTGTTGCTGATTTCCTAGGTTTCCTTGGATTGATAGATAGTTATGCTAGGATAGAGGTTGATTGTACAATTATGCCATGATTGATCTTGGATTGTAAGAAGACGATATCTAGACTTGTTGTTAATTCCAAATTGTGTTATGTGCTTGATTTGGTCTATCATTTGTGATGTAATGCATGAGAGTGCTTAGATTACATGGTTTGTAGGTCTAGGGATTGAAGGGAGTGTGTCTAAGAGATTAGATCATCTCAATTTAACCATAGTTGCATGATTTCTCACTTGTGCATTTTATCGAACACTTGGTGTGCATTAGGTTTTTCATTCAATTGAACTTTGATTAGTCTTTTGATGTTCTCTTAGTGTTGGGACATTGACATGAGAGTGTGGTGTCTAGCCTAGTGGTCATAGAGTTATAGGAGAGGGTTTTTGATGACACTCGAATTGACGTGATTATCAGCCTCATTTAAGCGACATTTCCTTGCTTAAGACATGGTTTTTAGGGTAGAATAACGAATATTCAATCAATTGCCCTATCTCGTGCCATTTGTGTTACCTTGGCCCGTTTCGGGTCTATTTGATGGTTTTCTAGTGTTTTTATGTTAGCACAGGTTTTTGCCGTCAAATAAAGTAGCCAAGGACGTGTCTAAAGCGTTGGAACCTTGAGGAATTGCACCGGAATCAATCCAAGGAGCCAATCAAGTCGAAACAATTCCTGCCCCGGTTTACAAAGGACTTTTCGCCGAAAATACCTCAGCATTTTTGGCAAAAATATCAGTACAAATCGACTGATGCTCATCAATAGAAGTTTTCAGCGAAAACCCTAAGTTTTCGACCGAGAACAATTTATCCGAAAATCACAGGAGAAAGCAGCCGGCGGACCATCCATTTACAAAGGAATTTTCGCCGAAAATTCTTCAATATTTTCAGTGAAAATATCAGGCAAAATCCGGCAGTATTAGGGTTAAGTATAAATACTTAACCGGCGGCCCTAAATAGGAGAGACTTTTTAATACCTCATAATACATCGTAATTACCGAACTTCAGAATTCTCTCAAGTTCTTAAGCAGAGAGTTTAGAGTTCAAAGAGCTGGAAAGAAATCGTGACGCCATCCCTTCCATCTCGAAGACTCGGAGCTAGGATTGCAGTTTACCGAAGATCGAAGTCTACCAGAGTCGTCTTAATTAGGTTTTTCAGATTCTTTTCTGTTCTTCCTCCGGATGATGAACTCTTTCTTTGTCTTTGATTCTTTTGTGATGAATATGTGTAGCTAAACTCTTAGAGCTTAGACTAGATGAACCCTAAGTGACCCAGGGCTTTAAAGCGGTCACGGATCGGCGGTGATTAGATTCGAAGTTCAATCAGTTTCTCTTTCATGTTTGATTTGTTCTTCATTGTTCATGTTTCTTGTCTGGATTGATCACCTAGATTAGATTCTTGTTAAGCTAAGGATAGAAGCGAACGCTCGCCTTACTTTAGAACATCAAATTGAACAATTAACCTTATAATTAGAGCGTGCCTTTCGTAGTAACCGGTTAGGGTTAATCCACTGCAAGAGTAACTCATAAATCATTAGTAATTCCACTAGTTAAGTTAAGTCATTGCGAGAGGCGACCATACCCGGGCGACTAATTAATCTTGGTAGCTAGAACGGATAGAGCTAACGTTCGCCGGTCTTAAACCTAAGGGTTAGGAGTTATGGTGGTGTCTTAGAATTCATTGAATGAGAATCGAAATCCGCTGATTTGTTGATTGCTAATGCTCTGGGGAACGAAGGGGGATTCAAAGTCTAAGTTCGTCTGTCATCTCTGTTTTAATCAACCAATTTCCATTCTGTTCTTAGTTTCAATTTTTAATTTCTCTGCATTTCTTAGAATTAGAAGTCGTGGAACTCACACCACGCACGAAGTGTTTAAATCCGAGTAATTTGCCAGCTTATTTGAGTAGTCGATCTTAGAAGACCCGTGGAATACGATCTACCCTAGCTTGTTAGCTTTGTTAGTTATTTGTGTGAATGCACGCACAACGACCGGACGTTCACCAAATTGGCGCCGTTGCCGGAGACTTCTTTTGATTGTTTGAAAGAAGAACTGGTAATTTGTTCTTCTACCTTCCACCTTTCCCCTTTTCATCACACTTCGATTTTACGCCGGTATGTTTGCTTTTGTTGCTTGTAGGTTGTTCTACAGGTTTATGAACCGCTCGATCGCTCATTCTCGGTTTAAGCCGGGTAATTCTACCCTGCCGAAGAAACCGCGAGCTCAGAAGCAAGTCATAATCATTCCGCCTACATCACCTATCCCTAATAAGGTTGAGGAGTCGAAGGAGAGCTCCTCATCTTCATCCGTTCCGTCCACTACTTCAAATTCACCACCACCTTCTCCTCCCGTAGAGGCTGCTCAACGCACCATGGCGGATTACTGTAGACCAAGTGCAGCTAACTTTCGACCTAGCGTTGTTGTGCCGCACAACGATGACGACCCTGACTATGAGATCACAATTTCCTTCCTGAACATGGTCTCTAGGGATCTTCAATTCGAAGGGAAGCCGCAAGAAAACCCCTGCACACATTTGGCGAACTTCCTTGACATGTGCGAGACGTTTAAGAGCGAGAATCTCGGTAAGAACATTCTTTGCTTACGAGTATTCCCATTCTCTCTTAAAGGCAACACCAAGATATGGCTCAGCTCGAAACCACCTGGCCACTACACCGACTGGGATAATCTAGCTCAGGACTTCATAGAAGACTATTATCCCCCTTCAAGAACGACATTCTACAAGGATAACATCGCTAAATTCTCTCAGAAGGAAGGAGTAAGCTTATACGATGCTTGGAACGAATTCCAAGAGCTTCTCTCTGAATGCCCTCATCATGGATTCAACCAGGGATAGCTAGCCGAAATCTTTGCGAAAGGTATGAATGAAGAAACGGCTGAATGCGTCAACACTTTAGCTAATGGCAACTGCACAACACTTGAACCAGAAGCTGCTCTTCTTCACTTCGCAGACTGGGCATCTAAGTCCAAAAATTAGGAGAGACAGTTTGGAGCAGCCAAGAGCCAACCAAGCTGTGAAGAGCAGATCAAGATCGAAGTTAAAAAACACATGGAGGAGATCTTCGGTACAGCTAATAACTGGTCTAGAGAGGAAGTTAATTTCATTGATCAAGGCTTCACCAATGATCAAAGAGGCTACCCCGACTACCGTCAGTTCAGAACACCTCCTCAACAACAGGGAAGCTTCCTTGAGCGTCCCCCTTACAACTTCGGATTCAACCAGAGTCAGAATTAAGGCTGGGACAATAGTTATCAAGAACCTCCCAGATTCACCGGTGCACAACATCCTCAGAATTTTACGTCTGAGAACATTTGGGAGAGGAAGATGGCCCAGAAGTTTGACCTGATTGCAGTAAGGCTCGACGATCACGAAGAAATGTTTAAAGCCCAAGATGCTTTTAACCAAGGACAGATCGCACAAGGACAGAGAATAGAGAGCATGGTAAATAAAGTTGCTAGCATGTTAGCTAACCTTCCTCTCTTAAAACAGGCACCGTCTCAAAACAACTCCACCATGAAGAACGAGCATGCGAAAGTCATCACAACCAGGGGCATCGAGCAAAACAGCATGGAGAAAAAGAAGGAAGCACTTTCCACTCCCTCTATGGGAGAATGCTCAGCTATTGGTTCTCGATCACCGCCCATACCTATCCCAGCTAAGTGCTCTGATCCTGGCCCTTTTACGTTACCTATAATCATTAATGGCATCGAAATTGACCGTAGTTTGGTTGATCTAGGTGCATCTATCAATGTTATGCCTATGTGTTTATATAAGAAACTGAACTTAGGTGAACTACAACCTGCTAGCATGCATTTAGTGTTCGCTGACAAAACTTTAAAAGAACCTAGAGGAATAATCAAGGATGTAATCACTTGTTGTGGCCCTTTCCATTTTTTCGCTGATTATGTAGTGATGGATACTCAAGAGACATATTCTACCCTTATCCTAGGTCGACTGTTCATGGCGACAGCCGACATTAACATTAATGTTCCAAATGGTTCATTAACATTAAGGGTTGGAAAGGATACTGCAACATTCCGTCTCAAGGACAATATGAAATACATTCCTAAGGGAGAATTACATTATTTAACTGTAGAAACTGTGGAGTTGGCCTCGGTCAACTTCATTACTGATGTTTCTTCTAGTGTTCCTAGCTCAATTATTACTGCAGATGCTGAACAGGTTACTAAGAAGAAACCAGATACTCTTGTTCCTCAAAAGCCGCCACAGAAGAAGGAACTTAAAGCCTCTTCTAAGCCACCTAGCACAAAACCTAGCAGACCTCGGGGAAAGAACAAGAAGGCGAAGACTCACATGGTCTGGAGACCAGTTGTGCCCCACCTTCTACCGAGCCAGCTGCACCACCAATTCGTTCCAAGCTACCGGCGTCGGAACAAGTATGGAAAGAGAAGCCAAAAGCATCTCTTAAGGAAATACCTACGATCACCGATCCTGGTGATATCAAGCCAGAGGTTAAAGAGAAGAAGGAGCCGATCGTTCTCATTCCATCCACTGTCTTCCTTGTGGAAGATGATCCCTTGACAGAACTGTTCGGACCATTCAAGATCACTGACCACCTTCGCGACGGACGTACCAAGCTCTTACACGCGAACGGGAAGAAATTCATGCTCACCGGAGAAGCCCCGAAGCTCTACTTTATGAACTCCGATGCTAGCATTAAGGAGAATCTAAGTTGGGATGTCTCCTAATATCGTCCAGGTATCGTCCAGCTCAAGGACGTTACTAAAAGAGCGCTTCGTGGGAGGCAACCCACGGCTGGAGTCCATTTTTTATTTGTGTCAACCTTAGTATTTTAGAGTCAGTTCGGGGGAGCCAAAAGTGTCAGTTTGTTTGATTTCGTATTTTTTGTTTGTAGTCTGTGTGTCATAGTGTCAGTTGCAAGTCGTTTGAGGTCTTTCCGATTTTTGTGGATTTAATTGTGATTTTCTGAAGTTTGCCGGGATTGCAAAAATATTTTCAATCGTAGAGTTCAATATTTTTGGCGAAAATAACCCATGTTTTCGGCGAAAATTCTCTTTGAAACCCCACTAAGTTTTCCAAACGTTCCTGCTTCACATTTTCGGGGAAAATGTATTAATATTTTTGGCGAAAATTATTTTGAAAACCGGCAGTACTTTTTAACTAACATTTTCGGCGAAAACTTGCACTTATTTTCGCCAAAAATGTCTTTGAAAATCAACCAACTATTCACTTTAAAATCCGGTTTGAGCCCTCTCTTTCCTCACTTCATTTTCGAAACAAAACAGAAAACCCTCCCCTGTTTACTAAACGCCGCTGACCACCATCATTTCTCGCCATCGCCGACCATTGCCGCCGCCGCCGCCGCTCCTTCCCCTCCTATTTCCGATCATTTTAAGCCCTAGAACAGCCAAATCGGAGCTCTACAGCTCTAGTTCACCCAAAACCCTAAGGCTTTTGATTTTTCACCGATTTCTCTCAATCCGTTCATTTTTAGCATCCATGGCTTCAAGGTAAGTTGTAGAACTTTTCATTGCGAATCTTTTGACATATTGAATGCTGAATTCGTTGGGGTTGACTTTCGGTTGACTTTTCAGTTTGCCTCGATTTGCGCGCCGACTGATTTCATGTGAACTAGGTTAGCTGAACTTGTTGAACTGTTCTAGCATGCTTCGGGAGTGTTGTGCTTAATTTTCATATCGTTTGAGCATGTGTTGCTATGCCTAAGTCCTATTCTTTGTGAGGTTGACTTTTCAGAAATGTTGGTTTGACCATGAACTATTTTTGAACATTTGGCTGCCTTGTGTGTTCATACTCGTTTCGATTATTGTGTTTGCCATCTGAGATCATATTATACCGTCATTCTCCGATTTGTGATAGTCTTGCCATGATTAGGGTTCAATGTGCTATGATGTTGACTCTTTGAATGTCGGTTTGACTTCTGAACTCTAACTGTGCTAATTCCATTCTGGCTGTTCCTGAGCATGTATTTTATTGTTTGTGATTACCGGTTAATCCGTTTTGCTTACCCCCACTCGGTTTTCCTCATTTCTCTGTGAAATTGAGTTTTTCGACTAAGTGTGGGGTAGGGTTTTAGTTTGACTAATCTAGTTTGTTTTCTTGTTTAGGAACACCACTTATGAGCGCAGGACCAAGTAGAGACTTGACGCCGCCTCGAGCTCCAGCGCCTCCGCTCCCGTCACACCGCCATCCAGGGCCCTCCACCAGCATTCCCTGGCCGTGTTGGGCACCATCGCACTGTTGCTCATCTACCCGACTACTACTTTGAGTGCTACAAGAAGCTCGAGCACATTCCAGGAGCTAATGTTCGACCACTCTCCATGGAGTCCCTCCACGATCACAATGAGGACTACCACCAGAACGTGCACGACGCCCTGGCACCGGTCGGCCTCCTAGAGCTGACCACCATCGCTTCCGACTTCCCAGACGTCGCTCTCCAAGAGTTTTGGGCCACTTTTGATCTGGACGAGCACAAGAGGAGGCAGAGCAAGAAGGTCGTTTCCTTCTACCTGGGCGGGGTGTACAGGAACCTCACCTATGATGAGTTTGCAGCTCATCTAGGCATCCCCTACGAGCATTACCACGGTCATCACCTCGGCTGGGCGGATGACGAGGACGACGGAGTGGCATACCACCCACTCTGGAGCCACATGACTGGAGTGCCCGGCGATCGTCTCAAGGACCATAACTCAGTTAAGTCCCTCTCTCACCCTCTCTATAGATTCATTCATATGGTTTGGCGTAGATCGCTATTATATGCTCCAGAGAAGGACCGCCACCATATCAGCAAGGAGGAACTTGTGCTTCTTCGTGCCATCCGGGAGAGCTACCCTCTTCACCCTGGATGGGTGCTTGCTCGCATCTTCCACCAGAAGACCAAGAGGAGGACGCCACCTCGCTCACTCCTGGGAGGCAACTTCATCGGCCAGCTCATCATCTCCTTCGGCCTCAGCCATGAATATGGCCCGAACATCCCACGCCGCAGAGTACGCACCGTTGGAGGAGATTTGGCGGTCGAGTACGACCTTGAGCTGAACCTCAGTCCCCAGGTAGCAGCAGATCCTCCCCTCCAGTACGAGGATGAGTCAGAGGACGAAGATGATTCTGAGGAGTCCCAGCCTTAGTACGACCCAGAGTCTCATGACCATACTCCCTCGCCACACCATCAGGCAGGGTATGTACACCAGTCGCCGCCGGCCATCCCAGATCCATACCAAGCACTTCACCCACAGCCTCACCCGCACCCTACGGATGTTGGAGAGCTGTATGAGCGACTGCAGGAGTGGCGAATCACCGACAACGCCACTCAAGAGGCGAGATGGACTATTATGCAGCAACATATGCACCGCGCTGATAGGCGGTATGAGGCACAGATGGAGTGGCAACGTCAGCTCGGCGATTTCCTCCACTTTCCACCTCCCGGCGCGCCTGACCAGCAGTGAACGGGTTGTATCCTCTTTCTTGTCCCTTCTTTTTATTTATTCTTTTCGAATTTCGATCCAACTTTTTCTGTGTGGATCCGGGGCACTTGTCCCGGTTTCCTTTTTACGTTTCATTTGTTTTTGTTTTGTAGTCAGTAGGGAGATTCCCTTTGCTTCGCTTTGGTAGATTCCCTCCGCTCCGAGGACCCGTGCTTATCCCCTACACCAACCATCTCGGTCCAGGTTCTTCTACTTCACTCTGAACTCTAGAATTAGTCCTGTGAGGACACAATCCGATTTAAGTATGGGGTAGGATGCTAAAGAACCTTGCATGAACTTGATTGCCCTTAATTGTGTTTTTCTGTGTGCCTCGTGATTCCATTCCAGTCTCTCTAGCAATAGAATGGCTCAGTTCTTGATTTTTGATGTTAAGTTGTTGTTCAAACTTTCATAATGATGCTTAGACTGCTTAACCTAGAACTTGAGAACCAACTTGTATACTTTGATGCTAAATTGCCTGGTCAGAACAGAATTTTTGAATTCACACTTGTAGTTTGTAGCCTTGATTGCATGAAATGACCGAATCTGACTAGCAAACCAACTGTGAGCTTTTGATCCATTGCACGTAACTTGCAATTTCAATTCTTTCTGAGTGGTTTTCTGTTTGCTTGAATGAGTTAGAATTTGCATGAGACCTACTCGAGACCACACGATGACACGAGTTCTAGAATGATAGGGGCACCTAGATTCAGCTACTAAGCCAGATAGCCTACCTAACGATAAAATCCATTAGGAGTAGACCCTTGAGCTTGGCCTGTTGTTTCGGTTCGATATACATTACAGCCATTTCCCATTCTTTCATTCCCCGTTGATCCCCTGTGGTTGTAGTTCTAGATTGACCTACCGGAAGTCGGTTTATGGTAACCTGCCTATAGCCATTTAAACAGGTGGTCTTAGCTATTATGTCTAGACGTGTAAACCCCTCTAGCAACTAAAAGAAAAATCGGCACAAAAGAAAAAAAAAGAAGAAAGGAAGAAGAAAATTCAAAAAAAAATGAGAAATAAAAGAAAAGCAGAAAAATCAGAAAAGTTTCAAGTTTTAGTTCAATAAAACGTTCTTCTCCCTACAAATGGAAGAACGAAGTCAAAAGAAAAGTCAGAAAAAGATTGTGTTAAGAAAAATAATAAGTGCTAGGTTGCTTGAGGGTATCATAGGACGAGCGTTCATTATTCCACCCGTGTCTGGTTAGACGATTGGAAGCCGCAGATTAGATTCGAGGGAAGTTAGTCGAAAGCTACACCGCACAAAGCCATCATCATACATTCCCATCATCCATCGCATCATAAACCCAAGTAGTGTAGAATTCGTTACAGTCCTAGCAGGGAAGTCCTTCTTGACTGGATACTCGTGTTGTCACAGTGGTGGAGATGTGGTCGAATTGCAAACTTATGACAGAATTTGGTAACAGAAAATGATCGAGAGCAGAAACACGTCCTTAAACACAGAGAGTGAGAGTTCCCCATTGTACTAAATATTTCCTATGTGAGGAGTCTGGTCGGTCAGGTCAAATTCGTGCATAATTGGTTGCTACTACTTGTCGTGTGCAGTTTATTAGTGAGACCAGGTAGTTTGGCTGATCTGTATGCATGCTAGGTTTCTTGTTCTAGGATCTATCTGTCTAATAATTCATTGTGTTTGATTGAACTCCAATTTAATCGATCTTATCATTTGTGAACATGAGCGTTTCTATTCGGTCTGCTTGAGGACAAGCAAAAGCTTAAGTGTGCGGTATTTTGATGACACTCGAATTGACGTGATTATCAGCCTCATTCAAGTGACATTTCCTTGTTTAAGACATGGTTTTTAGGGTAGAATAACGAATATTCAATCAATTGCCCTATCTCGTGCCATTTGTGTTACCTTGGCCCGTTTCGGGTCTATTTGATGGTTTTCTAGTGTTTTTATGTTAGCACAGGTTTTTGCCGTCAAATAAAGTAGCCAAGGACGTGTCTAAAGCGTTGGAACCTCAAGGAATTGCACCGGAATCAATCCAAGGAGCCATTCAAGTTGAAACAATTCCTGCCCCGGTTTACAAAGGAGTTTTCGCCGAAAATACCTCAGCATTTTCGGCGAAAATATCAGTACAAATCGACTGATGCTCATCAACAGAAGTTTTCGGCGAAAACCCTAAGTTTTCAACCGAGAACAATTGATCCGAAAATCACAGTAGAAAGCAGCCGGCGGACCATCCATTTACAAAGGAATTTTTGCCGAAATTTCTTCAATATTTTCGGCGAAAATATCAGGCAAAATCCGGCAGTATTAGGGTTAAGTATAAATACTTAACCAGCGGCCCTAAATAGGAGAGACTTTTTAATACCTCATAATACATCATAATTACCGAACTTCAGAATTCTCTCAAGTTCTGAAGCAGAGAGTTTAGAGTTCAAAGAGCCAGAAAGAGATCGTGATGCCATCCCTTCCATCTCGAAGACTCGGCGCTAGGATTGCAGTTTACCGAAGATCGAAGTCTGCCAGAGTCGTCTTAATTAGGTTTTTTAGGTACTTTTCTGTTCTTCCTCCGGATGATGAACTCTTTCTTTGTCTTTGATTCTTTTGTGATGAATATGTGTAGCTAAACTCTTAGAGCTTAGACTAGATGAACCCTAAGTGACCCAGGGCTTTAAAGCGGTCACAGATCGGCGGTGATTAGATTCGAAGTTCAATTAGTTTCTCTTTCATGTTTGATTTGTTCTTCATTGTTCATGTTTCTTGTCTGGATTGATCACCTAGATTAGATTCTTGTTAATCTAAGGATAGAAGCAAACGCTCGCCTTACTTTAGAACATGAAATTGAACAATTAACCTTATAATTGGAGCGTGCCTTTTGTAGGAACCGGTTAGGGTTAATCCACTGCAAGAGTAACTCATAAATCGTTAGTAATTCCACCAGTTAAGTTAAGTCGTTGCGAGAGGCGACCGTACCCGAGCGACTAATTAATCTTGGTAGCTAGAACGGATAGAGCGAACATTCACCGGTCTTAAACCTAAGGGTTAGGAGTTATGGTGGTGTCTTAGAATTGATTGAATGAGAATCAAAATCCGCTGATCTGTTGATTGCTAATGCTCTGTGGAACGAAGGGGAATTCAAAGTCTAAGTTCGTCTGTCATCTCTGTTTTAATCAACCAATTTCAATTCTGTTCTTAGTTTCAATTTTTAATTTCTCTGCATTTCTTAGAATTAGAAGTCGTGGAACTCACACCACTCACGAAGTGTTTAAATCCGAGTAATTTCCCAGCTTATTTGAGTAGTTGATCTTAGAAGACCCGTGGAATACGATCTACCCTAGCTTGTTAGCTTTGTTAGTTATTTGTGTGAACGCACGCACAACGACCGGACGTTCACTAGTTTTGTAGCTTTGCATTTCATCAAACACCTTTAATGCATCCTTAGTCACTTAGCTTGAGAGCGAGAGCCTAATTTGAGTGGTTCTGGGATAGGGATTTAGTGCGACGAGAGTGCATTGAGTCTATAGAAGGGATTTGCATGGTCATTCGATTGCAACCTCGATCATGTTTGGCTTGTTTGTGCATTTGTCCCTCTTGAGCATGATGAAGCTATCTTTCCAAGTGAACCTCCTTTATCTTTGATTTGCACCATTTTGTTTTGCTTTCTTGTTTAGTTTCCTTTATGTTTTTATTTCCTTTTCAAACTAAAACTCATTTTAAATGAATAGACCGTCCATGAACCATGTGCGTATTAGCTTTTGAGACAGCCCTCGTGGAATACGACCTTGATAGTTGTGAGTTAAATCTTGCACATCAAGTTTTTAGCGCCATTGCCGGGGAACTTTCTCAATCCTTTGAAAGCATTTAGTAGTGGACTGTTCTATTCACTTCCTTCCGTTTTAGTTTTGCGTCTTTGTTATTTGTTTTTTGGGGTTTTATTATCCCACATTGTTGTACTACTTGTTTGTGTTTGTTGTGCGTGTTTGCAGGTCCCTTATCCACCTATTCGTTCTCTACCTCATCTAGTTCATGGGAGCATGGTTGCAAGTAAGATGAACTCGTGGAATGGAAGTAATGGTTATGGTACCTATCTCCTAGCCCATACTATGGTCATCCTACTCCTTTCAACTACTACCAAGGAACTTATGTGGGAGATAGCCAATGGTGGGATCAAGAACAACAAGCTTCAACACCCATGTGGAATGAGCAATGTCCTTATTCATCTCCACCCTACTATCAAGTCTTACCAGAGCATTATCAAGAGGATTTCACAAGTCATGAACAACATTCTCCACCGCCTTCCATGTTAGAAGAGCTCTTTAAGATGGTTAGAGAAAGCGAGCATCCTCGAGAGGAGTTTGTAAGCTATGAGGAACCTTCTCCACCTCTTCCCACGCTTGAGGAAGCTTTGAAGATTGCGGAAGACAATGCGAACCAACTTAATCACTTAGCTCAAGGCGTGACGCTCATCAAGGAAGCTCTAGAGGATGAACAACACTCTCCACCTCCCCCACAATTGAGGAGATGTTGCAAATTGCGGAAGATAATGCGGCCCGGTTGGATTGTTTAACTCAAAGTGTGAAGCTCATCACCGACACCTTTGAACCGGAAATGCTTGTCATGGAAGAAGAAGAAAGTGAGTTTCCCCAAGAGGAGTTCATGAGCCATGAGAAACCTCTTCCACCTCCTTTCGTGCTAGAGATCTTGCAAATTGCGGATGATAATGCAAACCGAGTTAACCACTTATCCCAAAGCATAGAGCTCGTCACGAAGATTCTTGAGAATGAACGACATCCCACAGCAAGTTTATGATGATGAAGAAGACACTTGTGAATCCGAGGAGCTTGACACGGAAGAAGAGTTGGTAGTGGAGGAGATTGAGGAACATGTCTTCTCGATGACACACCAAGTAGCGATGATGTGAGGATAGAAGAATCAAGGAGACTTGAGGATGATGACCCTTTAGAGGAGGTGAGAGATGATTTGGAGACGCTTCAAGAAGAGGTGGCACCGAGAGTGGACCACGAAAGTGAACAACACCACCCTATTGTGGTCCCACCAAAGATTGTGAGTACTCTTCAATCTTTTTGCTTGATCATGAAGTACTTGTGTCAAGAGAAGGACACAAGCTTCATAACCTCTCCTAAGGTGATAATGGAAGAGGAGCCGCCCATGTTTGAACTGAAAGACTCCTTGAGTGGCATTACCAACTTGGAGACGATGGAGCTCAATGGTGGCCCCCTACCATACTTTCTTCCTCAAGTTCCAAATTTCGAAGGTACCAAGCCACCCCAAGGTATCAAGTGCTATACAAGCATTATTGCTCATTGGCTATTCTACCATTTGCTTATATTGCTACTTGGAGCTCAATCCTCATCATGGAAGAAGCTACTTGACATCAAGGAGGTACTAAGTTGGACACCATAACACAGGTATCATCGAGCTTAAGACGGTAACCAAGCGCTTCTTGGGAGGCACCCCATGTTATCTTTACTTTTTCGCTTTTAATTGTTGTTCGAGGTTTTTGTGTTGTTTTAGCTTTTTGAATAAGGTTTGGCAAGCAATTGGGATCACTCTTCACCAAGGATCATCATGGAACTCTTTCACCACTATTACGTCCTATGCTCCTCTTTACCAACGCGGTAACTTCGTTCCACCTTACCCTCTCTCTCTTGATCATTGAGGACAATGCTCATGTTAGTCGTAGGGGAGTTTTAGGTTTGGTGTGATTATTTGTGGTAGAAATGTAATGCTATGCTTTGATGATTTGGATGATCCTGAGTGAATGTCAAATTCCTCTATTGTAGAATCATTCGGTTCTTGACTTTTGGTGTTTAATTGACTTCAAGCTTTCACAATGACGTTTAGACTGTTCCACTTAGAACCTATAACCAGCATGTTAGCGCTAATATCAAATGAGTCTAGGCCAGAACAGAGATTTTATCACTCTTGTATGTTGGTTGATTGGTTTGATACATGTTTTTGTACCGCTCGATAACACCAGTCTAAGATGATGAAGGCAATCAGAATTTTCACCCCTTTTCCATGTTTTTCTTCAACTTTTTGAAGTTTTTGATCCCTCGTGATTGTGGCTTGAGATTAGACGGAATCCAATTCGAAATATTGTGTTGAAGTTGTAAGGGGCTAAGGATCAAGTGGCTAGTTTGCGAAGAGAATGTTCAAAAGAAAATGCTCAAAAGAAAAGAGAAGCTAGGCAAGCTCGGCACCTAAGTGAAGTGTCGGGTTGAGCACTAGCAAAGGCAAAAGTTGTGAGCTAGGCAGGTTCAACACCTAAGTGAAGTGTTGGATCGAGCACTAGTAAGCTGTGAGCTAGGCAGGTTCAACACCTAAGTGAAGTGTTGGATCGAGCACTAGTATGCAGTAGGAAAAAAAAGAGAAGAAAAAAATGATGAAGCTGAAAAGAAAAGGAAAAAAAAAGAGTTCTCGAATGTGGCCCTTGATCCTAGCCAGAGTTTGTAAAGTGCGGATCTAAAAGCGGATGAAGTCGAGTTGATAGCCACATCATGATCACTCATCACTCTAAAAAATCCTCCTACCCCAGCCTTATCCGTTCCATTTCCCGAGTTCAAGTCCTTTAAATTAGAGTTGATGTTGTCGTGGTCGGTTTTTCTGTATCCCAATTAACCACTACTTGAAGTGTGCAGAAATTAGTGAGGTCTAGACTTGTTTGGTTGATATTCTTGCATGTGTAGGTTGAGTTTGTTCATGGAACAGTTTAAGTCAAATTGTTATTGCTCGAATCTCAATGGACCGATCTTGTCATTTGTGAACTTGGATGTTTCTAATTCATTTGCTTGAGGACAAGCAAAGCTTAGTCGTAGGGGAATTTGATGTGACTATATTTGGTGCATTTTAAGCCTTCGATTAGCCTAGGGATCTCCCATGTTTGATCTCATTTTGCTATGATTTATATGCTTTTATGGATGTTTTATGCAAAGTGCCCTTTTGTTGCCTGGTTGCCACTTTGATGCCAATTCTATGTCTATTGGAGTTGTTTTCTTTGCATTTTCAGGTTTTGGCACTGAAGTACAGGTGACAAGGAGCACGTAGGATCAAACGGGAGGTCAATCAGAGCTAGGACGGAGGAGATATGGCCGTTGCAAAATCGAGGAAAATGCACAGCATTTCTGAAGAGGTTTTCGACGAGAACTCTATGTTCTCGCCGAAAACTATCACCGGAAAGCAAACAGAAGAATCCCAGAATTTTAGATCTGATTTGTGAAGAAGTTTTTGGCGAAAACATTCAAAGTTTTCACCGAAAATACATGAAGAAATCAAAGAGCTGGCTGGGGTTTTTCAAAGGAATTTTCGGCGAAAACTTGAAGCAAAATCTGCGCAGTATATAAAGTGAAGGCAGCCGAAATTAAGAGGGGGCAACTCATTATTCTACACACTCGACAGCCAAAACCCTCTCTCCCCTTTCTCTCATCCTTCTTCCATCACCAATCCATCATCAACCCTAGCTACTTCTAGTGCAAATTGGAGTGAGGAGCTTGGATTGAAGCCCACAACCTTGGGGAGAAGAGCTTGCAAGAAGAGGATTGCCATGGAGCTCTTGGTGACCATCTCTCCTTCTTTCTCTTTTGTACCCTTGGCCATGTGTGGCTGATTTCCTAGGTTTCCTTGGATTGATAGATAGTTATGCTAGGATAGAGGTTGACTGTACAAATATGCCATGATTGATCTTGGATTGTAAGAAGATGATCTCTAGACTTGTTGTTAATTCCAAATTGTGTTATGTGCTTGATTTGGTCTATCATTTGTGATGTAATGCATGAGAGTGCTTAGATTACATGGTTTGTAGGTCTAGGGATTGAAGGGAGTGTGTTCTAAGAGATTAGATCATCTCAATTTAACCATAGTTGCATGATTTCTCACTTGTGCATTTTATCGAACACTTGGTGTGCATTAGGTTTTTCATTCAAATGAACTTTGATTAGTCTTTTGATGGTTCTCTTAGTGTTGGGACATTGACATGAGAGTGTGGTGTCTAGCCTAGTGGTCATAGAGTCATAGGAGAGGGTTTTGTAGCTTGGCATTTCATCAAACACCTTTAATGCATCCTTAGTCACTTAGCTTGAGAGCGAGAGCCTAAGTTGAGTGGTTCTAGGATAGGGATTTAGTGCGACGAGAGTGCATTGAGTCTATAGAAGGGATTTGCATGGTCATTCGATTGCAACCTCGATCATGTTTGGCTTGTTTGTGCATTTGTTCCTCTTGAGCATGATGAAGCTATCTTTCCAAGTGAACCTCCTTTATCTTTGATTTGCACCGTTTTGTTTTGCTTTCTTGTTTAGTTTCCTTTATGTTTTTATTTCTTTTTCAAACTAAAACTCATTTTAAATGAATAGACCGTCCATGAACCGTGTGAGTATTAGCTTTTGAGAGAGCCCTCGTGGAATACGACCTTGATAGTTGTGAGTTAAATCTTGCACATCATCGACCTCTGAGTCTTCTGGCGGAATAAACGTGCAAGCACCCATCCGGGATGAAGAGGATAACTCTCCCAGATGGCACAGTAAAGAAGAAGCTCCTGTCGGCTGATATGGTGGCGGTCCTTCTCTGGAGCATACAAAAGAGAATGACTCCAAACCATGTGAATGAATTTATAGAGAGGGTGAGAGAGAGACTTAACTGAATTATGCTTCGTGGTTTGATTGCCGGGCACTCCAGTTATGTGGCTCCAGAGCGCATCGTACTCCTCTCCGTCACCATCATTGTTCTCCCAACCGAGGTGATGACCCTCGTAGTGCTCGTGGGGAATCTTGAGACGAGCTGCAAACTCATCATATGTGAGTGTCTTGTACACCCCGCCCAGATAGAAGGTGACAACCTTCTTGTGCTGCCTCCTCTTGTGCTCGTCCAGATCGAGCGTTGCCCAAAATTCCTGGAGAGCGACGTCTGGGAAGTCAGCGGCTAATGTGGTTAGCTCCAGCAGTCCAACATGTGGCAGTGCATCGAGCACGTTCCGGTGCCAGTCCTCATTGTGATCGAAGAGTGACTCCATAGATAGTGGGCGAACACCAACTTCAGGAACATGCTCGAGCTGCTGGTAGCGCTCGAAGTAGTACTGGGGTAGGCGAGCAACAGTGCGATGGTACCCAACACGGCCAGGGAAAGCTGGTGGAGGGCCCTGGATGGCGGGTGTGACGGGAGCGGGAACTCGGGAGCTGGAGGCGGTATCAAGTCTCTGCTTGGTCCTGCGCTCATGAGTTACAATCCTAAGCAAGAAAACAAACCAGATTAGTCAAACTAAAACCCTACCCCACACTTAGTAGAAAAACTTAATTTCACAAAGAAATGAGGAAAACCGAGTGGGGGTAAGCAAAGCAGATTAACCGGTAATCATAAACAATTAAAACACATGCTTAGGAACAGCCAGAATGGAATCATCACAATCAAAGTTCGGAAGTCAAACCGACATTCAAAAAGTCAACAACATAGAATATTGAACACTAATCATGGCAATACTAGCAAAAAGCGGGAAATGACGGCATAATGAATAACTTAGATGGCAAGCACAGTAATACGAACGTGAATGAACACATATGGCAGCCAAATGAACATAGACAACTCAAGGTCAAACCGACATTCCTCAAAAGTCAACACCACAAAGAATCGATCTTAAGCATAGCAACACACGAACAATTGGTATTATAATTCAGCACAATACTCCCTAAGCATGCTAGATCAGTCCAAAGAGTTCAGCTAACCTAGTTCACACGAAATCAGACAGCACGCAAATCGAGGTAAACTGAAAAGTCAACCAAAAGTCAACCCCGACGAAATTCAGCATTCAACATGTCAAAAGATTCAGAATGAAAAGTTCTAAAACTTACCTTGAAGCCATGGGTGCTGAAAATGAACGAAGAGAGAGAAATCAGAGAAAAACTCGAAAAACTAGGGTTTGGGTGAACTAGAGCTCTAGAGCTCCGATTCGGACGATCTACGTCTCAAAATGATCAGCTAAGGAAGGGGTGTAGGGCGGCGGCGGGCGGCGGCGGCAGTGGCGGCTGGTCTAGTCGATGGCGGTGAAAGAGTGGCGACGGTGAGTTTAAAATAAAGGGGAGGTTCTTCAGCTATTTTCAAAAAAATGAAAGAAGAAGAGAGAGGGTGAGTGACCGGATTTAAAAGGGAGGAATTGTTGATTTTCACTCAAGTTTTTGGCGAAAATATGTGCAATTTTTCACCGAAAACTCAAGGCAAAATGGTCTGCCGGTTTTCAAAAGCATTTTCGCCGAAAACTTCAATGAGTTTTTGCCGAAAACTCTAGTTAAAATTGTCTGGAAAACACAGTGGGATTTCAAAGGAAGTTTTTGCCAAAAATATGGGGCATTTTCGCCAAAAATTTTGAACTGTACGATTGAAAATATTTTCGCAATCCCGGCAAACTTTCGAAAATCATAGTTAAATCCAAAAAAATCGGAACAACCTCAAACAACTTGCGAAAGACACTATGACACACATACTACACACGAAAAATAAGAAATCAAACAAACTGACACTTTTGGCTCCCTCGAACCGACTCTAAAACACTAAGGTTGACACAAATGAAAAACTGACTCCAGCCGTGGGTTGCCTCCCACGATGCGCTCTTTTATTAACGTCCTTGAGTTGGACGATACCTGGACGTTATTAGGAGACATCCCAACTCAGGTTCTCCTTAATGCTAGCATTGGAGTTCATAAAGTAGAGCTTCGGGGTATCTCCGTGAAGCATAAATTTCTTCCCGTTCGCATGTAAGAGCTTGGTACGTCCATCGGGAAGGTGATCAGTGATCTTGAACGGACCAAAGAGTTCTATCGAGGGATCATCCTCTACAAGTAAGACGGTGGAAGGGATGAGAAGGATCGGTGATCGTTGTTATTTCCTTAGGAGATGCTTTCGGCTTCTCCTTCAATACTTGTTCCGGCGCCGGTGGGTCGGAACGAATTGGCGGTGTAGCTGGCTCGGATGAAGGTGGCGGCACAACTGGTCTCCAGACCATTTGAGTCTTTGTCTTCTTGTTCTTCCCCCGGGGCCTGCTAGGTTTCTTGCTTGGCGGTGAAGAAGAGGCTTTCAGTTCCTTCTTCTTTGGCGGCTTCTGAGCAGCAGATTTTGGCTTCTGCTTTGTAATCTGTTCAGCACCTGCAACAGCAATTGATCTAGGAACACTAGAAGAGATGTGAGTAACAGAGTTGATCAGAGTCAACTCCACAGTTTCAACAGCTAGACAATGAGATTCTTCATTCCTAGGAGCATATTTCATACCGTCCTTAAGACGGAATGTTATCGTTTCCTTACCAACCCTCAAAGTCAAAGAACCATTCGGAACATTGATTTGCATTTCGGATGTTTCCATGAAAGGTCGACCTATAAGAATGGTAGAATCCTCTTCACTAGTATCAATGATCACATAGTCAGCTAAGAACGTGAAAGGACCACATTTAGTAACAACGTCTTTTATCTCCCCTCTAGGGGTTTTCAACGATCTATCAGCAAAGACAAGTTGTATGCTAGTCGGTTTAAGTTCTCCTAAATTTAATTTCTCATACAGACTCATAGGCATAACATTAACAGATGCGCCCAGATCAACCAAACAACGTTCTATCTCAACATCATTAATGACAAGAGGTAAAGTGAAAGAACCAGGATCAGAGCACTTAGCTGGATATGGCGATGAAGGTTTCTTGCTACGAGCGGCAGGGTATCCTTCTTTATTTCCCTTCATGCTAGTCTCGATCCTTGCATTTGGTAGTAATGCTCTTGGAAAAGGAGGCTTCACATAGTACGGAGCAAGAGGAGGATCATACTCCTTAGGCGCCACTTTCTGTGCTTCCTTCTTCTCTGGAGTTTCAGGGATCCTGCATAAATTAGAAGAAGCATTAGTAGATGAGCTTGTAAAATCTTGAATAGTTACCATCTTGGCTTGCTCCTTTCTCAGATTCGGCTCTGTCTGGCTCGGAAGTTGGCCAAATGGTCGATCAGATGCTAGCATGCTAGAGATGTGGTTTACTGCCTGCTCAATTCATTGACCAGATGCGATCTGTTCTTGGTTGAGAAGAGCTTGAGCCTTGAACTCACTGTCGTGATCACCAGGTCTTGTAATGATCTGACTGAGCTTCTTGTCAAGGTCACTGACATTGTTCTCCTTCTGGTGCTGCTGCCCTGTGTAGGTATTATTCAAATATTGATTCTGGCGATTGCCAGGAGCAGTTCTATAGTTACCCGAATTACGGTGTGGCGGCTGATAGACACCTGCCGATGGATGGCTAGGCTTCTGATCCTGAGCTGGACTAGCTAGTCGATTATTCTGGTTCTGGTCATGGTTGGCGTCAGTATTGTAGGGAGGTCTGGCTTGATAATTCCCTTGCTACCTGAAGTGGCGGTAGCCAATATAAGCATTCTGATTGTTGTTGAAGCCTTGTTGAACAAAATTACCTTCTTCGGCAGACTAGACTTCTATCTTACCAAAATTCTGGCATCGGCCTCCATTATGCGCACAAGCTCCACACCATTCGCAATCAGCAACATAGACAGAAGCTGCTGGCGGCTTGATTGGTGTGGTAGACTTCTTCAGATGCTTCTCTACTTCTGCCTTGATAGTAGCTTCGAGATCGAGCTTGCTTCTTGATCCTTCAGATTGTCGTTGCCAGTTCCTTGACTTAGAAGCACAGTTCGCGAAATGAAGAAGAGCAGCTTCAGGTGTAAGCGTAGTGCAATCCCCTTCAGCTAGGGAATTGACCCATTTGGCAGATTCTTCTCGAAGACCTCGAGCAAAGATTTCAGCTAACTGCCTTTGCTCGAAACCGTGATGAGGACACTTGTAGAGAAGTTCTTGGAATTGATTCCAAGTATCATATAAGCTTACTCCTTCCTTCTGAGAGAATCTGGTGATGCTGTCCTTGATAGCTGTTGTTCTGGCAGGAGGGAAGTACTCTTCGACGAAGTCCTGAGCAAGAGTATCCCAATCAGTGTAGTAGCCAGGTGGTTTGCCAGTAAGCCATCTCTTAGCTGCTCCTTTCAGAGAGAACGGGAAAGCTCTCAAGCAAAGAGTGTTCTTGTCGAGATTTCCGTTCTTGAAAGTGCTGCAGAGATCAAGGAAATCCACCAAATGTGTGCACGAATTGTCTAGTGGCCTGCCTTCAAACTGTAGGTCCCTAGAGATCATAGTCAAGAATGGAATCTTGATCTCATAGTCAGGATCTCCTTCAACGCGTGGCACGACAATGGAAGATCGAACGCTAGTCGCGCTCGGCTTGTTGTAGTCTGCTAGACTCTTCTGTGCAACTGGTGGTGGTGGTGGTGGTGGTAAATCACCGCCTGGTGGTGGTAACTGATCATCCATGGTAGGAGATGGAGGAGGTGAAAGTGACTCGGTGTATGAAACGGATGAAGATGACAGGGAAGATGAAGATGAGGAACTCTCCTTCAGTTCCTCAATCTTGATTGGAGTGACGGTTGGAGGTGGATTGATTCTGCCTCTCCTTGAAATTTGTGATTGTCGAGGTGGAGCAGAACTACCTGGTCTCTCTATGCTCTTAGCCTTGTCGGTTTGAGAGCGAGTCCAAGGGTGGCGATGCATACACCTGTAAACAACCTACAAATAACAAAAACAAACAAAAACCAGTGTAAAATCTAAGTGGATGGAAAAATGAAAGATGGAAAGTAGAAGAATTAAATGCCAGTTCTTCTTTCGAACAATCAAAAGAAGTCCCCGGCAACGGCGCCAATTTGATGGAACCTGCAGGATAGCGGTGCGATCAAATAAACTACCAAGCTTAGAAAGCTAGGGTAGATCGTATTCCACGGGTCTTCTAATGATCGTTTACTCAAATATAAAGGCAAGTTATTCAAGTTTAAACACTTCTTGCGTGGTGTGAGTTCCACAACTTCTAATTCTAAGAAATGCACGGAAATTAAAAATTAAAACTGAAAACAGATTGAAAGATTGGTTGATTAAGACAAAGATGACAAACAAGCTCAGACTTTGAATCCCCCATCGTTTCCCAGAGCATAGGCAATCAACAGATCAGCGGATTTTGATTCTCATTCAATAAATTCTAAGACACCACCATAACTCCTTACCCTTAGGTTTAAGACTGGCGAACGTTCGCTCTATCCGATCTAGCTACCAAGATTAATTAGTCACCCGGGTACGGTCGCCTCTCGCAACGACTTAACTTAACTGGTGCAATTACTATGATTTATGAGTTACTCTTGCAGTGGATTAACCCTAACTGATTCCTACGAAAAGCACACTCCAATGATTAGGTTAATTGTTCGATTTGATGTTTTAAAGTAAGGCGAGCGTTCGCTTCTATCCTTAGCTTAACCAGAATCTAATCTAGGTGATCAATCCAGACAGGAAACATGAACAATGAAGAACAAACCAAACATGAAAGAGAAACTGATTGAACTTCGAATCTAATCACCGCCGATCCATGACTGCTTTAAAGCCCTGGGTCACTTAGGGTTCATCTAGTCTAAGCTCTAAGAGTTTAGCTACTCATGTTTTTCACAAAAGAATCAAAGACAAAGATAGAGTTCATCATACAGAGGAAAGAAAGAAAAGTATCTGAAAAACCTAATTAAGACGACTCAGGCAGAACTTCGATCTTCCGGTAAACTGCAATCCTAGCTCCGAGTCTTTGAGATGAAAGGGATGGCGTCACGATCTCTTCCTGGCTCTTCGAACTCTAAACTCCACTCTTGAACTCTTGAGAGTTCTGAGAAATTCGATATTAGTTGGTAATTATGATGTATATGAAAAGTATATCTTTATTTGGGCCGCCGGTTAAGTATTTATACTTAACCCTAATACCGCCGGTTTTTTCTCAGGATTTTTGCCGAAAATGTGACGAGATTTTCACCGAAAATTCCTTTGTAAAATGCCTGATCGCCGGTTGAATTCTCCTGTAATTTTCGGACGTCGGGTTCTCGGCGAAAACTTGGAGTTTTCGTCGAAAAGTTGCTTTGGTGAGCTCAGTCAATTTTTTCATGGATTTTCGCCGAAATCCTTGGGTATTTTCGCCGAAATCTTCATTGTAAACCGGGGCAGAATTTGGTTCGACTCGATTGGCTCCTTGGATTGATTCTGGTGCGATTCCTCGAGATTCCAACGCCTTAGACACGTCCTTGCCTACTTATTTGACGGCAAAAACCTGTGCTAACATAGAAACACTAGAAAACCATCAAATAGACCCGAAACGGGCCAAAGTAACACAAATGGCACGAGATAGAGCAATTGATTGAATATTCGTTATTCAACCCTAAAAACCATGCCTTAAGCAAGGAAATGTCGCTTAAATGAGGCTGATAATCACGTCAATTCGAGTGTCATCAGTCGCCAAGCGACATGCCAGGAATCGCTCCTGACATCATCAAACACTCTCTGGCGATCGAACCTGGAAGTCATTCAGTCCAACAAAAAAGGCGGAACATCTGCAGGGTGGCGATAGAAGTAGAAAAACTTTTAAAAGGCATGATTTATTAAGGAAGTGCAGTACCTTGAGTGGTTGGCTAATGTTGTTCTTGTGAAGAAATCGTCAGGAGCATGGCGAATGTGCATCGACTTCACCAGCCTGAATGATGCCTGCCCCATGGACCCGTACCCCCTGCCCAATATAGAGCAGCTGGTAGATGCAACAGCGAATAATGAGATGTTGTCCTTTTTGGATTTGTTCTCAGGATACCATCAGATACCTTTGAATGAGCAAGATCAAGAGAAGACAGCTTTCATGACACCAACAGCGAACTACTGCTACCGGGTAATGCCATTCAGACTCAAGAATGCTGGGGCGACCTATCAAAGAATGATCGATATGGTTTTTGCTAAGAAAATCGGCCAGAACTTGGAAGCATACGTGGATGACCTCTTGGTCAAAAGCAAGAAGTCCGGCGATCATCTAGGCAATTTACGAGAAACTTTCAACACACTGCAGGAGTACTCGCTCAAGTTAAACCCTTTCAAGTGTGTGTTTGGAGCGACATCGAGAAAGTTTCTTGGATATCTTATAACCAGGAGAGGGATAGAGGCCAACCCCACACAGATCGCAGCGATTACGGCCATGGCACCACCAAAGACCGTGAAGGAAGTTCAAGTTTTGTCTGGAAGATTGACGGCAATCAACCGATTTATTCCTATGATCGCCGATCGCTGCGCTCCATTTTTTGTAACTTTAAAGAATGCATCGAAGTTTGCGTGGAATGACAAATGTAACAAAGCTTTCAAAGAGCTGAAGCAATTTTTAATTACCCCTCCTGTACTTGCATCTCCAAAGTTAAATGAAGCTCTATTTCTCTATATCGCAATCTCTCCAAAAGTAGTTAGTGCGGTCTTGGTTCGAAGGGAGGACAAAACTGAACATCCTGTTTTTTACACAAGTAAGACCTTAATTGACGCCGAAACAAGGTATCCGGCGATAGAAAAGATGGCGTATGCTGTGGTTTGCGCGGCCAGAAAATTGCGACCATATTTTTAGGCACGTACAATACATGTGCTCACCAACCTTCCGATAAAAAACGTGCTGAGGTCTATGAGCGTAGCAGGGCGATTAGCTAAATGGGCGATCGAGTTATGCGAATATGACATACGATACCAGCCAAGAACAGCGATCAAGGCCCAAGTCCTGTTAGATTTCGTGGTGGAAGGAGCGGTGCAAGAAGACATTGAGGAAGGCGATGAGTGGATATTATTTACGGATGGCGCCTCGAGTAAGGGAGGATCTGGCGCTGGAATTGTTCTAAAGTCGCCTGGGGGAGTCCTCCATGAGGTAGCACTGCGATTTGCAACTAGTCGGACCAACAACGCAGCAGAATATGAGGCATTGGAAGCTAGTTTACGAATCGCTAAGAGCATGGGAGTTACCAACATCAAAGTTTTCTCAGATTCGGCGATAGTGGTCAACCAAGTTAATGGAAGTTTTGAGGTAAAAGAGGAGTCGCTCCACCCCTATTTTGATGAAGTGAAGCTCCTTATATCAGAATTTAAAAAGGTGGCCATATCACAAATCGCTAGAGAAGAAAACTTCCATGCGGATGCACTATCAAAGCTAGCAACAGCGACAGACTTTGAGGAGGGACGCATGGTCACAGTGGAGAAAGAAACAAAAATGAAGCAATGCTTCCATATGATCGACGGGGTTGGAAAGAGCGACTGGCGAACACCTATTATCCAGTACTTGGATAATGACACAGTGCCAAACGACCCGTTAGAGGCGACCAAACTCCGGCAAAAAGTAGGAAGATGCACCATAATAGGGGGCGAATTGTACCGAAAGTCAGCTATGGGTCCGTATCTATGATGCTTGGGAGAAGATGATGCAGCTTGGGCTCTAGATGAGGTACATTCAGGGGTATGTGGCACTCACTTGGGGACAAGACGTCTAGAAAGGAACTTAATATACCAAGGATTCTATTGGCCAACGATGAGAAAGGAAGCAGGCGACTTGGTGAAAAAGTGCCACAAGTGCCAGGAATTTGCAAGGTACCACAAGTTGCCAGCAACGGCGCTTCAAGAGAACGTCAGCCCATGGCCATTCGCAAGATGGGGAATGGACATCCTGGGCCCATTTCCAGAAGCCTCAGGAAAAAGGAAATTCATCATCGTGGCAGTGGATTACTTTACCAAGTGGGTTGAAGCAGAGGCGGTGGCGAGTATCACCGCTAAGCAGATATAAAAATTCGCGTTCAAAAGTATCGTCACCAGATTCGGAATACCGGAAAGTATCATCTGTGATCATGGTACTCAGTTCGACTCACAGGTCTTCAAGGAATTCTGCGACGACCTAAAGATCAATTTAAGATTCGCCTCGGTCGCTTACCCACAAGCCAATGGACAGGCAGAAGCGGCCAACAAACTTATCTTGCAAGGGTTAAAGATAAGAGTGGATGGATGTAAAGGTGTGTGGGTCGAAGAGCTTGACCATGTACTATGGGCTCACCGAACGGCTTATAAAACGGTGACAGGCAAGACTCCCTATACATTGACATACGGAACCGAGGCGGTCCTCTCGGCGGAAATTTCAATCCTGTCCATACAAATACAGGAATACAAGGATGAAGTAAACGAACAAGAGTTGATGCTCAATGTGGAAATGATTGAGGAAAGAAGAGAAAAGGCGCATGTAACATCCCCGCCCAACCAAACGAGTTGAGACTCAAGTTCGGTTGACCAAGGTGCTGGAATCAGTGTTGGGGAGGTCCCATTGAGGTTCAGAACGTTCGGGTTTAAGTTGGGTTGAAGTTACAAGTGAGAGTGCTGGGCTGTGAACAACACACGCCGTGTATCTGTGATACACGACCGTGCACTAATTTGTGCAATTCTCGTCGAAAGTTTCAGTGTATAACACACGGCCGTGTCTTGTAGAAACACGCCATGTAGTGTCAAGAAACACGCCGTGTGTTATGAAACACGTCGTGTTTCTTGACCTGCACATAAAAGGACGGATTTGCACAGAAATCCATAAGTTTCAACTCCTTTTCTCTCTCCGCGAAATCTATTGACGAACCAACCTTGAGCAATCTTCAGAGGGTGATTCCGGGAGCTGTAGAGGTCAGATTTGAGTTCCGTTTGTTGCTATGGATTCGTAGAAACAAGGAGAAGAGGTCGCTAATCTCCATTTTGGGTTTCTGGGCGTAGGTCGGGAGCAGTAAGGAAGGGTAAGGCTACGAGTTTGGTGGATAGGAAATCGGGTTTCTGAGGAACTAGAAGACGATTAGAGCCTCGTCTTCTATTCCAGGTGAGGGCTTAGCATTGTGTAGGTAGTTTGGACAGAGTGAGGAGTTCCAATTTCGACTTAGATTAAACCTAGATGATGCATGAAAATGGTGAGTGTAAAAGGGGATAAACTGTACTGTGAATGTGCTTGATTGCTATTGATGATTGTCGTGGTTGTTTGTGGTGTTGATTTCTATGATATGGGTTGGGTGTGGACTGAAATGAACTGATTAATGGATAGACATAGAAATGAGAGTTAGGATGATTGGGGAATGCGTGCAAGTGCTATGATGTTATGAATTGCCAATTGTGGATGCAGGAGAGTGGCCCTGCCAATGTGGGTTGCTCTGAGTGTGAGGAACAGGTGGGTGACCCCTAGACTCATGACATGGCCTCCCCTGTACTTGCAGGTGGGGGTGGCCAGTGAGCTAGCCGGTTACCTTTATTGATTGTGATTGTGACATGACGGATGCGTGGATTGGATGGAGTATGTTGTGCATCCTGAATTATGATTGTAAAGTGGATGGTGTGTTGTGTGTAGTGGATGTGAATGCGATGAGATGAGTTGGAAACCTTATGTTGGAAATTGCATATGAAAGTAGAACCTGAAGGAGCCCACACTACCCCACCTGAAATACTGTTGAGATCGAGTCCGATTCACTGGGGTGAATCCCATGACGGGTGATCATGGATGTTGATATCTTCGATAAGGAAGGATCCCAATGGGATGCGTCGTGATGGCTCCATGGAGGAAGGACCCCTAAGGGGATGCATCGTGTTATCTCCCCATGACGGAAAGATCCTACGGGATGTGTGTTGATATGATGGCCGGCGGTGGTGGTGTGGACAACTCCTTGTCTCCTAATAACTCACCTAGAAATTATGAATGTGTTTGATCGTGCGATTGTGTTTGTGGTTGTGCCTTGGTTGATGGATGTGACATGTTGATGTTGTGTGTGAGTGTTGTGGATTGGTGTATTGTTCATTTCCATGCTACTGCTGATATTGTGCTTGTGAATGAGAACTGACCAACGTGATCACCTAGACTGCTTTAGGGAAATAAAATATGGAAAGGAGTTAGGTTGGTTCCATTGTTGTATGTCTTGTGCGGAGTTGGAACCGCTCCATACCATAGGCCAACGTGTAGGTAGGCCCGGTGGGTTCACTCAATTTCAATAGGAAATTGATCCCTTTCTTCCTTTCAGGATCTCGTGGCTAGTGAGAGTGGTGTCGGTGATCATAGTTGAGGGTGGATTTCGAGAAGTTCTGGACTGAAGCTATGAGGTGAAGACTGGAGCCTACTTGGAGTTGACCTGTTTCATATTTCAGTTGACCTTGGATATTTTTGGGGGTTTTCTATGGATTTTTGTATCTTTTGAATTATGTTTGATTTTACGGGTTTTATGATGGATTTGGGTTGTAATCAGTTTACGTTTTCATGGTTTATGGAGGCCTCTCATGTTGACTCTTATTTAAAAGTTTGGTTTTGGTTGTTATTTCTATCGATTTCAACTGTGTAACACTCGAAACCGGTTCAACCACGGGTTCCATCGGGTTGATTCGGGTCGGATTTTACAAATGGTATCAGAGCCTGGTTTGTCGCTGCTGTACTGGTTGATCGTTTCCTCCCTCGAGGAGTAATTAACCTCGTATGGAGAGGGAATGAGACATCGGTACGGGACCGACATTCCAAGGGGTTTTTGTCAAACTGTTTCAAAGGGGTGGGAAGTTTTGAAAGCAATCGATGAATCAAACTGTTTGAATTTTTCTTGGAAGGTTAACTGAATTGTTTAAATGTCCTCCTGTAGTGAATCCAGTCAAGCAAGGGGAAGTAGGTCCACCGGGAACTCAGGGTTTGGAGGAGGAGCTCTTAGGTTCCAACCGAGTCTGTTGAAGGGTTGGAACTTTGGGGAGTTTGATGGAGTAGCGGTTGATCCTGAGGTGGCTGAGCAGTGGCTTCAGGAATGTGAGTACAAGTTCCTACAGATGGGACTTGATGAGGAGCTAAAGGTGCAGGCAATGACCTTCCTGTTTAAGGGTCATGCTCTGAATTGGTGGAAGTCGATGCCGCAGAGTCGGGTAGTTCCGCCAGAGATGGAGTTGGATGAGTTTGTTGAGGTATTTCATGACCAGTTCTGTCCTGACCTTTGCCGCGAGGAGAAGGCCAAGGAATTCATGAGCTTGGAGCTGGGTGAGAAGACTGTTCTCGCATACTACATAGAGTTCACCTCTCTCTCTAAGTGGTATGACGAGCGGACTAACCGGGAAAGGAAGCTCATTAGTAAGTTCAAGAGTGGGTTGAGAGTGGAGATTCAGGATGGAGTCGCCATCGCTGATATTGGGAGCCTTGTGTCAGTTAAGGCGGCGGCATTGGAGAGGGAGAGGCTGGAGAACAGGAAGAAGGAAGAGAGGAAGAGGAAGGCGTCTTCCCCGCCTACTCAGTCAGCTGCGTTTAGTCATCCGGCAAAAAGAGCTCAGTCTGCTTTCTCGGGCCAGCGGAGTGTGCAGTCTGCCCCATCTCGCCAAGCTATGGTGTGTTTCACTTGTGGTCGTCAGGGTCATAAGAGTGCGGAGTGTAGAGGAGCAGGATCGGCACAAAGGGGAGGAGCACCATCGGGACTACCTATGTGTGGCACTTGTGGGAAGCCACACTTTAGGGTATGTCATATGCTTAGGATGGCATCTGTGACCTGTTACACCTGTGGTCAGCTGGGTCATAGCAGTAACTTCTGCCCGAGGAGGAGTGCTGCACCAGCTCAGTCTGTGGGATCGGTGCAGGGGCCTAGGGCTCCGTCTAGGAGTTATGGAGGCAGTATGGGGCGAGGGGTTGCGGGTGCTGGTCGAGGAACAGGTGCGAATTCCATGCCTGTTGGAGCAGGAGGAGACCAAGGGAGGTTGTATGCTCTCACTAGGGGTGCGGCAGAGAACGCGAACGACGTGGTGACCGGTATGATCTCCATCTTAGATCTTTCCGTTTACGCTTTGTTTGATTCGGGCTCGACCCATTCCTTTGTATCTGAGAAATGTTTGAGTAGCTTGGGTGTTGTAGCTAGGAGTTTGGGTGTTAGTTGGGGCCTCAGAACTCCTTTGGGGACTTCTGTTCGGGTAGATAGGGTGTATAGAGCTTGTAAGGTGTTAGTGGGAGGTGTGGAGTTTTTGGCTGATTTGGTGGTGCATCCTTTCAATGAGTTCGACGTCATCCTTGGCATGGATTGGTTGGCCAGGCATGGGGCTCTGCTTGATTGTCGGGAGAAGGAGGTGTTGCTTCAGGTGAGGTGCGGTGGCCAGGTGGTATTCAAGGGTGTGCGGAAGAGGGATTCAGCACCTATGGGAGTAATTTCAGCAATGCAAGCTTTCTCTCTGATTCAAGAAGGGTGTGAGGCTTTCTTGGTGCAAGTGGTAGTTGAGCAGAATGAGGAGTTGGAGAAGGTGCCGGTAGCTCGGGAGTTTGCGGACGTGTTTGAGGAACTACCTGGTGCACCGATCGAGCGTGAGGTGGAGTTCAATATAGAGCTAGTTCCAGGAACTGCTCCAATCTCCTTTCCACCCTATCGTATGGCACCAGCTGAGTTGAAGGAGTTGAAGGAGCAATTGCAAGAGCTCTTGGATAAGGGATTCATCCGCCTGAGTGTATCCCCGTGGGGAGCACCAGTGTTCTTTGTGAAGAAGAAGGACGGGTCGATGAGGATGTGTATTGACTACAGGCGGTTCAACAAGGCATCGATCAAGAATCGTTATCCACACTCAAGGATAGACGATCTCTTCGATCAATTGCAAGGGGCTGAAGTATTCTCGAAGATAGACTTGAGGTCGGGCTAACATCAGTTGAAGGTGGAGGACGGGTCGGTGTCGATGACGGCCTTTAGGACGCGCTATGGGCATTATGAGTTCCTTGTGATGCCCTTCGGTCTCACTAATGCTCCGGCCCCGTTCATGGCACTCATAAACAAGGTTTTTCATGAATATTTGGATAAGTTCGTGATAGTGTTCATCGATGATATTCACATCTATTCTAAGAATGAGAAGGAGCATGAAGAGCACTTGAGGATTGTTTTTCATAAGCTGAGGGAGCAGCAGCTTTTTGCCAAGTTCTCGAAGTGAGCTTTTTGGTTGGAGGAGGTGTTGTTTCTTGGGCATGTGGTCTCTAAGAGAGGCATGGAGGTTGATCCGAAGAAGATTGAAGTAGTGGTTAATTGGTCCCCATCTAAGGATGTGTCGCAACTAAGGAGTTTCTTGGGTTTGGCTGGTTATTATCGAAGGTTTGTGGAGGGATTCTCTACCATAGCCTCCCCTCTACATAAGTTGTTGAGGAAGGAGTCGAAGTATGAGTGGAGCGAAGCGTGTCAGAGGAGCTTTGAGGAGTTGAAGAAGAGGTTGACTTCAGCTCCAGTGTTGACCTTGCCGGTAGATGGTGGCAAGTATGTGGTGTTCAGTGACGCATCCTTGCAAGGGCTGGGTTGCGTGCTGATGCAGGATGGGAAGGTTGTTGCGTATGCCTCATGTCAGCTTAGAGTGCATGAGGTGAACTACCCGACCCACGACTTGGAGTTGGCTACGGTGGTGTTCGCCTTGAAGTTGTGGAGGCATTATTTGTATGGTGAGACGTTTAAGTTTATGACCGATCATAAGAGTCTTAAGCATTTTATGGATCAAAAGGAGCTGAATGGTAGGCAACGATGTTGGGTGGAGCTCTAGAAGGACTATGACTGCACCATTGACTACCATCCCGGTAAGGCTAATGTGGTTGCGGATGCATTAAGTCAAAAAGAGTTGGTCGATATTAGGGCTTTGAGAGTGGAGATGCAGTTGGATGATGTGGGGAGTTTGCTTGCTAAGCTTAGTATCTGACCCATGTTGAATGATAGGATTGGTGAGGAACAGCTCAAGGACGCTACTCTAGTGGCTATTCGAGAAGAAGTTGAGAGGGGTTTGAGTAATGGTTTTGAGATGGTTGAAGGGTTGTTGAAGTGCAAGGGTCGTGTGTGTGTGCGTAGGTGGAAGGGTTAAGGAAGGAGATTTTAGAAGAAGCTCACTCTTTGATTTATGCTATGCACCCTGGTATAACCAAGATGTACCATGATCTGAAATTGAGTTTTTGGTGGCCGAGAATGAAGAAGGATGTAGCTCGCTTCGTGTCAACTTGCTTGGTTTGTCAAAAGACGAAGGCGGAGCATAGAGCTCCGGGTGGGTTGCTACAGTCTCTACCAATTCCTGAGTGGAAGTTTGCGGACATCACCATGGACTTTGTGTCGGGTTTTCCATCGGCTAGAGAGGGGAAGGATGCTGTGTGGGTAATAGTCGACCGCTTGACAAAAGTTGCTCATTTCATACCCATTCGGTTTAAGCCAAGTGTGGAGGAGTTAGCCAAGTTGTATATAGAGGAAGTGGTAAGGTTGCATGGGGTTCCTCAATCCATCGTCTCTGATCGTGACCCAAGTTTCACATCCTACTTTTGGGAGGGGCTGCATACGGCGTTGGGAACTAAGCTCAAATTCTCGATGGCGTATCATCCTCAGACGGATGGACAATCAGAGAGGACGATCCTTACCTTGGAGGAATTGTTGAGGAGTTGTGCCATGGAGTTTCAAGCTCCTTGGACTGAATTGCTACCTTTGGTTGAGTTCGCCTACAATAACTCAGATCATAGTAGTTTGAAGTCCGCTCCTTACGAGGCTTTGTATGGGAGGAAGTGTAGGACGCCATTGTGTTGGGATGAGGAGGGCGCAAGAGTGTTGTCAGGTCCTCAAGTTGTGCAAGAGACGACTGATCGTGTTAAGGTTATCAGGGATAAGTTGAGGGCGGCTCAAGATAGGCAAAAGGCATATGCCGATGGTCGTGCTAGGGAGGTGAGTTTTGATGTTGGGGAGAAGGCATTTTTGAAGGTGTCGCCACGGAAGGGGCTGATGCGTTTCGGTAGGAAGGGGAAGTTGGCGCCTAGATATATCGGACCTTATGAAATTCTAGCTAAGTCGGGTCAAGTGGCTTATGTGCTGGCCTTGCCGAATGAGTTGGAAAGGATACACAACGTGTTTCATGTGAGCATGCTTAAGCGGTATCACGGAGATCCTTCGCGTGTAATTCGGCCAGAGGAGGTGGAGATTGAGCAAGACTTGACTTATGAGGAGAAGCCGGTGGCGATAGTGGATAGGCAAGTTCGGGTCTTAAGGAATAAGCAGATTCCACAGCTCAAGGTGGTATGGAGGAACTATGAGAGTGAGTCGGCTACTTGGGAGATCGAGGAGAGTATGAAGAGACGGTATCCGGAGTTGGTAGAAGCTTATAATTCAGGTATGGTTTCCCTTTAGTAAGTTTGTCTTGTCGTTGTTTTGGTGGTGTTGGCAGTTTGTTGTTCCGGGTGAATTGAGGTTGATGGGTTTTGGCGTGGGATTGTTGAGTAGTTTGAGGTAGGGTTGTGGCGCTGTCGTTAAGGGATTCGGGAGCTGATATGATGCTTAAATTGCTGCAAATTCTGCTGTGTTTTTTATATCATGTCGATAGGATGAATTGGGGATGATTTCGGGGATGAAATCCTTGAAGTTGTGGAGCCTTGTAACATCCCCGCCCAACCAAACGGGTTGAGACTCAAGTTCGGTTGATCAAGGTGCTGGAATCAGTGCTGGGGAGGTCCCATTGAGGTTCAGGATGTTCGGGTTGAAGTTACAAGTGAGAGTGCTGGGCTGTGAACAACACACGCCGTGTGTTGTAACACACGCCGTGTATCTGTGATACACGCCGTGCACTAATTCATGCAATTCTCGTTGAAAGTTTCAGTGTATAACACACGGTCGTATCTTGTAGAAACACGCCGTGTAGTGTCAAGAAACACGCCGTGTGTTATGAAACACGCCATGTTTCTTGACCTGCACATAAAAGGACGGATTTGCACGGAAATCCATAAGTTTCAACTCTTTTTCTCTCTCCGCGAAATCTATTGACGAACCAACCTTGAGCAATCTTCAGAGGGTGATTCCGGGAGCTGTAGAGGTCGGATTTGAGTTCCGTTTGTTGCTATGGATTTGTAGCGACAAGGAGAAGAGATAGCTAAGCTCCATTTTGGGATTCTGGGTGTAGGTCGTGAGCAGTATGGAAGGGTAAGGCTACGAGTTTGGTGGTTAGGAAATTGGGTTTCTGAGGAACTAGAAGACGATTAGAGCCTCGTCTTCTATTCCAGGTGAGGGCTTAGTGTTGTGTAGGTAGTTTGGACAGAGTGAGGAGTTCCAATTTCGACTTAGATTAAACCTAGATGATGCATGAAAATGGTGAGTGTAAAAGGGGATAAACTGTACTGTGAATGTGCTTGATTGCTATTGATGATTGTCGTGGTTGTTTGTGGTGTTGATTGCTATGATATGGATTGGGTGTGGACTGAAATGAACCGATTAATGGATAGACATAGAAATGAGAGTTAGGATGATTGGGGAATGCGTGCAAGTGCTATGATGTTATGAATTGCCAATTGTGGATGCAGGAGAGTGGCCCTGCCAATGTGGGGTTGCTCTGAGTGTGAGGAACAGGTGGGTGACCCATAGACTTATGACATGGCCTCCCCTGTATTTGCAGGTGGGGGTGGCCGGTGAGCTAGCTAGTTACCTTTATTGATTGTGATTGTGACATGACGGATGTGTGGATTGGATGGAGTATGTTGTGCATCGTGAATTATGATTGTAAAGTGGATGGTGTGTTGTGTGTAGTGGATGTGAATGCGATGAGATGAGTTGGAAACCTTATGTTGGAAATTTCATGTGAAAGTAGAACCTGAAGGAGCCCACACTACCCCACCCGAAATATTGTTGAGATCGAGTCCGATTCACTGGGGTGAATCCCATGACGGGTGGTCATGGATGTTGATATCTCCGATAAGGAAGGATCCCGATGGGATGCGTCGTGATGACTCCATGGAGGAAGGATCCCTAAGGGGATGCGTCGTGTTATCTCCCCATGAGGGAAAGATCCTACGGGATGTGTGTTGATATGATTGCCGGCGGTGGTGGTGTGGACAACTCCTTGGCGCCTAATAACTCACCTAGAAATTATGAATGTGTTTGATCGTGCGATTGTGTTTGTGGTTGTGCCTTGGTTGATGGATGTGACATGTTGATGTTGTGTGTGAGTGTTGTGGATTGGTTTATTGTTCATTTCCATGCTACTGCTGATATTGTGCTTGTGAATGAGAACTGACCAACGTGATCACCTAGACTGCTTTAGGGAAATAAAATATGGAAATGAGTTAGGTTGGTTCCATTGTTGTATGTCTTGTGCGGAGTTGGAACCGCTCCATAGCATAGGCCAACGTGTAGGTAGGCCAGGTGGGTTCACTCAATTTCAATAGGAAATTGATCCCTTTCTTCCTTGCAGGATCTCGTGCCTAGTGAGAGTGGTGTCGGTAATCAGAGTTGAGGGCGGATTTCGAGAAGTTCTGGACTGAAGCTATGAGGTGAAGATTGGAGCCTACTTGGAGTTGGCCTGTTTCATATTTCAATTGACCTTGGATATTTTTGGGGTTTTCTATGGATTTATGTATCTTTCGAATTATGTTGGATTTTACGGGTTTTATGGTGGATTTGGGTTGTAATCAGTTTACGTTTTCATGGTTTATGGAGGCCTCTCATGTTGACTATTATTTATCAGTTTGGTTTTGGTTGCTATTTATGTCGATTTCTACTGGGTAACACTCGAAACCGGTTCAACCACGGGTTCCACCGGGTTGATTCGGGTCGGATGTTATAGCGCAGATGCGACTAATCGCGGAAAAAGAACAGCTGGACAGGCGGTACAATCTGAGACTCCGGCCACACCACATTATGCTCAATGATTTGGTGCTGCGAAAAATCTTCAGACCAGCGATCGGGGCGGCCAAGGTCAATCCCGGTTGGGAAGGTCCATACAGAGTACGTCGAGTGGGGGGGGCTAATACCTTCAAACTGGCAGAGTTAGATGGTACAAAGATCCTCAAAACATGGAACTCCATGCATCTTAGGCAGTATTACGATTAAAAAAAAAAGGGGGCCCTGTAAGCAATGCTAGTTCTAATGAAATGACCAAGTGTCAAAATACTTAGTCTCAAAAGTGCTCTGCATAGTTAAAAGGCCATCATATAAGACCTAAGGGCATTGAAATCGCTATGTAAGACCTAATGGCATTGAAATCGCTATGTAAGACCTACGGGCATTAAAAGTCGCCGTGTAAGACCCACGGGCATCGAAATCATCATATAAGACCTAAGGGCATTGAAATCACTATGTAAGACCTACGAGCATTAAAAGTCACCGTGTAAGACCTACGGGCATGGAAATCATCATATAAGACCTAAGGGCATTGAAATCGCTATGTAAGACCTACGGGCATTAAAAGTCACCGTGTAAGACTTACGGGCATCGAAATCATCATATAAGACCTAAGGGCATTGAAATCGCTATGTAAGACCTACGGGCATTAAAAGTCGCCGTGTAAGACCTACGGGCATCGAAATCATCATATAAGACATAAGGGCATTAAAATCACTATGTAAGACCTACGGGCATTAAAAGTCTCCGTGTAAGACCTACGGGCATCGAAATCATCATATAAGACCTAAGGGCATTGAAATCGCTATGTAAGACCTACGGGCATTAAAAGTCGCCGTGTAAGACCTACGGGCATCGAAATCATCATATAAGACCTAAGGGCATTGAAATCGCTATGTAAGACCTACGGGCATTAAAAATCACCGTGTAAGACCTACGGGCATCGAAATCATCATATAAGACCTAAGGGCGTTGAAATCACTTCGTAGGACCCATGGGCGTGACGATTGCCAAAGGAAGAAGTCTTAACCATAAATGGTAGACTATCCGAGAAAGTTAAAAGAGGAACACACGCGAGGAAACAATCATCACAGCTAACAAGAAGTAGAAAAGTGATAAATATTCGTGGTGCAGACGGAAATATAGTGTTTCAGCGTAAAAAAAAATGGGGGGGGGAGGGAAAATGGAGAAAGAGAAAAACGACGGACGATAACAACAGTAGATAACATTTTCAAGGGACACCCCCATTTCCCTTGTCAGCAGGTTTGGCAAGCTGAGAGCTGGAGCCCTGATGACACTCGATTTGATGTGATTTTCATCCCCATTTAAGCAACATTTCATGCCCCTTTGATGCCATTCTGATGAATATTTAGTGAAAATGTGTTTATTATGTAATTCTAGGCTCCTAGTGCATACATGTCCATTTATTGGCTATTTTTACCCTTTTTGTGAGCTTTTATGTTGAGTCTCCAGGTTACGACATTATAGAGGACTCTCTCACGAGTCCAGCGCTTCAAACAAGGACCAACGGGGACCAAATCGGAGTTCAAACGGAGCGGGAATCATCGAAACAAGTTGGAGCTGGTTTTTAACTAATATTTTCGGCGAAAATACCTTCCTATTTTCGGCGAAAATTCCTTTGAAAATCCGGGCAGAAACCCTAATTTTCACCCTTTCCAACTTGTAAAAGGTTTCTAGGGGTATATATAGACTTTTTGAGGCCAGATTAGATACACACGAATTCTGAGAGATCAGCCACTACCTTAGGGTTGATAGATAGAGTTTAGAAAGTTTGAAGATCTGTGGAGAGATCGTGACGCCATCCTTCCACCTCGGAGAGCTCGGAGGTTAAAGTTGAAGATCCAGGAGATCGAAGCATCGCCCTAGTCGTCAGAATTAGGTTTTTCAGTTCTTATCTGTTCTTCCTCTGTATGCTGATTTCCTTTGTTGCCATTGATTCTTCTGTTATCGTTATGAGTAGTTAAACTTGTAGAGCTTAGATTAGATGAACCCTAAGTGATCCAGGGCTTTAAAGCGGTCACAGATTGGCAGTAATTAGATTCAAAGTTCAATCAGTTTCTCTTTGCATGGTTGTTTTGTTCTTCACTGTTTATGTTTCTTCTCTGGTTGATCGCCTAGATTAGGTTTATACAAGCTAGGGTTAGTCGCCAGACAGCTTCCCTGCTTTGGCGCATAAACTTTTCTTCCTTGATCACCTAGTTTAGATTCTTGTTAAGCTGAGGATAGAAGTGAATGCTCGCCTCTCTTTAAAATATCAATTCAACCAGTTAACCTTATAATTGGAGTGTGCCTTTCGTAGGAACTGATTAGGGTTAATCCACTGCAAGAGTAACTCATAAATCGTTAGTAATTGCACCAGTTAATTAAGTCGTTGCGAGAGGTGACCGTACCCGGGCGGCTAGTTAATCTTGGTAGTTAGATCGGATAGAGCGAACGTTCGCCAGTCTTAAAACCAAGGGTAAGGAGTTATGGTGGTGTATAGAAACCGATTGAATTAGAATTGAAAACCGCTGATCTGTTGATTGCCAATGCTCTGGTGATCTAAGGGGGATTCGAAATCTAAGTTCGTCTATCTTTTCGTTAGTCAACCTTTTACTTTTCTGTCTTTTATTTTCCTGCTTTATTAGATTAGAAGTCGTGGAACTCACACCACGCACCAAGTGTTTAAACCTGAGTAATTTGCCAGCTTCTTTGAGTAGTCGATTAGTAGAAACCCTGTGGAATACGATCTAGTCTACTTCGGTAGGTTAGTTATTTGATACCGCTAAAACTGCAGCATCAAGCCCGGTTCGCCAGAGGGTTGTGCCGCCTCAGAAGTTTGGGGCTGAACTTCTGAACCATCAGGGTTCAAAGGAGGAAGGCCACGTTTTCGACGTTCAGTCGCTATGAACACCGCAATCTTCGTAGATACCTCCCGCTCCAAGCGACCGTTGTCCCGGAAAGCGATCTCTTCGTCGTTGTCGACAGGGTCAGGCACTCCAGCGTTGTAGCGATTCAGACCCTTCAGCACAACGCGAACCATCTTGTGGCCAGGCCAGCTCTTGGATGGAAAAACTCTGAAGAATTCGTTCCGGCAGCTGCGCATAACCACGCGAATACTCTCACCAAGAGTTTGAGTGAAGTACTCAACGGATTCAGTGTATAGCGCCTTCTGGTCAGCTAACTCGGAATCAGTCGCTACCTGGGCCGCCAAGGACTTAATTAACAACTCCTTCGCATTATCGCGCTCCTCAGCCTTCTCCTGTGCCTCTGTCAGCTCGGTTTCAAGGCGAGAGACTCGTTCGCGGGAGGCTTCCAAACTCTCTTTCAGGCGATCAGAATCCTCATGTAGGACTTGTTGCTGAGCTTCAAGACGGGCAACTTGGCCGGTTCGGTCATCCAGACTCCCTTTCACGTTGCAGAGAGCGATGCTCGCCATGTTGGCACGACGCTATTTAAAAAAAACACACACACAAAAAACAACAAGGTTGATCAGCGATATACCGCCACGCCAAGCACAACAGAAAGACAGAGACTAAGGACCCATACCGTCTCCTCATTATGAAGCCGGGTAAGGCTCATACGAAGCGAACGAAGATTTTCAATGTCTTCCTTCAGCTTCGAGTTCTCCTCTGGGAGACTCTTGCAGGCGAATGACAAATCGCCAAGCTCAGCAAAAGCCTGGTTACAAGGTTTATACATTCCTCAGTTAGGCAACACTGCGATATTATGATTAATATATATCAAGGGTAGTTGTGGGTTTGCTCACCTGCAGCATTCAGATCGATGTCGCCCCATGGAGTTCTGTCATCTCGGAGCTCACCCCAGGATCGGTCACACCCTGGTAGACTCCGCGGGAAAACTCTTCCGCTATATCACTCGCCATCCTGGGCGATATGTGGGAAGTCATGGGGTGGACGATAGCAAAGTATGGCAGGCGGAAGGGTCCCTCATCCTCCCGTCGCCCTGGAGGGGCGGGTTGGTCGAAGATAGTATTCGCCCTCTCAGACCACGAAGTGCGGCGTGGATGATCAGTAGCAATGGAGGGCGGCTGGGATTGATCTCGCGGCTATTCTCTGGGGTGAGGGTCATAGTCGGGCGATGACTCTGACTCGTCAGCAGCAGGATCGGAGGCATACGGAGAAGAGATTGGCACAACACTGGGGCTATCAGCGACGACAGTGGTGGGAGCCGGGTCACCCTCGGCCTCTTGTTGTATGGCCTCTTAGGGAGATGACTGATTCTTGTGCTGAAGGGAAGCATGGCGAGAGTGGCAAATCAGAGGCTCGCCCTCCTCTTCGTCTAAATCGATCGAGGATTGCTGAGCCAGGGGTTGTTGACCCAACAACTCGACCGATGCTGGCTGGGTCTGGGGCTTATGGCCCGATGACTCTCCAACTTTCTTCTTGGGTTTAGAGGCCCCAAGTTTCTTCCTCTTTGTGGGAGCAGGGTCCTCGTCGCCCTCAGTCACCTTCATTTTTCCTTTACCCTTCCCAGCTGAGCGAGAAGGCGCAGAAGGCGAAGCAGCATAAGGAGGAGGGACAGGAGGATTAGCGTGGGAGACTTCGGGCAAGTCTCGCCAACAGGACCGCGAACGGTGGTGCTAATAAGGCACCCAACAAGGTTGGTAAAACCTGCAAAAGAGAGAAGTAAGACACCGACAATCATTGAACAACGGCGACAACAAATCCTAATAGAGGGACAGTTTAAAAAAAAAAAGAGGAACAAAAAATAATTTTTTCCTTAAAGCCTGGAGTAGGAGAGTGGCAATCCTTGAGCATATGATATTTATACCTCCGCGAATTCCGCCCTAAGAAGCATGTAGCTCTGCTTAAGTGGATAAATGATGGCAGTCACTCAGAACTTGACTCAGGGCAAGGACGTCGGCAGGAGTAGGATCGAGATCGTCATTGAAGCGACTTATGTCGCCAGTAGACCACAAGGAGGGAAGAAGGTTGGTCCAGGGGCGGTCTGAGTCGCTGGCTTAGAAGTAAAAGAAGGAGTGGTACCAGGTAGGGCGAGGTTTAGGAGAGGAGTAGGTTCCCTTCTCAGTGAACTCGGAGCGGCGACAGAAGCTTATGCCATTCATAGTCATCTTGGCGTAATGAATAAGCTGGAAGAGGTGAAGGGTCGGGGCGATAGCCTTAGCCGTACAAGAACACTCAAAGGCCGACGCGGTCGCCCAGCATCCCACGTTGAAAGCTCCAAGGGATGCGCCGAAACACTCGAGAAGCGACGCTAAGAATGGAGATGGTGGAAGGCGAAGACCGTTAGTGAACGCCTCGGTCCATATGCCATGCCATCCGAAGGGACAGTTGCCAATGGTGGAGAGCCGAGATGCCACGGTGAACTTCCAAGACGGGGGAAGCATAGACAAAGGCAGAACTCGGGCGATTCTCCAAACAGTGCCCGAGGGAAAGTACCCAGGACCAATGACCTTTCGTTCATCACAGGGCGATCCTTGCCACATAGATCGCCAGTTACCTATGACGTAAGGGCCTTCATCAATGGTCTCCTCAGGGGTCGATCTCGAAGTGGTTGAGGAGCATTTGGAAGCCGACTTGGTGAGTGCCCCAGAAAGGAAGAGCGGGAGAGTCGTCAGTGTAGTCTTCCACGTCAGCTAAGGAAGGAAAGTAAGAGTTCTCAGTAGAAGATTGAGGGCTGGAATGAGCAGGCCAAGGAGACGAACTACTGGTAGGGGGGAAAGAATCGGAACCCAGAGGGTAAGAGTAACTCTGGTTCTGACTATCGTTTGAAGAACTCATATTGACGAAAGAAAGAAAAGGAAGATGCCATGACAGTAAGGAAAAACGTTTGTTGAAGTAGAAAATGTGGAAGGAGGTTACGTACCGGGAGGTCGACGGGGAGCTCCGGACATCATGTGAATGGGAAGTGGACAATGGAAGCAGTTCTCTGATCAAAGGGAGGTTGAAACAGGGAGCAGAGCGCGCTGGCTGAACAGAGGAAGCAGAGAGAAAAAGGGGGCATGGAAAGAGGAAGAAGGTCGAGAAGTGGGGGTTTATAAAGGCTGGGGTTTAAGAGAGGAACAGTAACCATCGTGACAGGTGATTGGCGGAGTGCGTGGTTGAGAAGATGCATCAGCATGTATGGGGGAATGAACCGTCGCGACAGCTGATTGGAGGCACGTGCGGCTGAAGAGACTTCTAGGCAATTACCAAAATGCCCTGATTTCCCTAGCTTCTCCAGCAAGCTAAAGAGTAAAAGACCGTGATACCCTGGGAGATAAAGGGACGCAAGAGCGATGAAAAGTAGGCACGGGCAGCGGCATCGATAAAGGTTCGAGGTGACACAAAACACGAAAACAGAGGCGACCTGATTCATAAACTGAATTAAAATAAAAAAGCATAAAAGGTCAGAAGAAGGACCAAGAGGCCAAGGCGATGAAGATGAACAGAGGTGACAAAGCGACATGACACAAGCGATCAGAAGTCCTCACCCAAGCGAAGCTTGGCTAAGGGCTTGGGGCAATTGATGGACCCTCTTCAGGCGACCACAGTATAAGCGATCCGGACTGTGAGTAAGCCCTCACCCAAGTGAAGCTCGGCTAAGGGCTTGGGGGCAATTGATGGGCCCGGCCGCCAGCATCCTGAGGGCCCAGACGGCGGCCCACATGCAGTGGTCGACGCCGGTTGGTTTGGACCTAGGCGACAGTTCGGGCGGATCAAACAAACAAGCCCAAGAAGTAAAAGACGGCCCAAAGCGACGGCCCAACGTGGCGGCTTTTAGGGTTCCAAGACAAAGCGGACAGGTGTCGACATCCTATGGAGACTACAAATGAGTGGCCAGGATTCAACCTTGGCGACCACGACAGGGGTACTATAAATACCCCCGTACACTCCATAAACCAGAGGACAACACTTTGACCCAGCGGACAAATGCTCCGCGGTACGTTACTCACTTTTCTTCCCATTCCTTAAACTGATCGCCTCACTCTCCCTTGAACTAACTACCCCCATTATCGCTTACGAGGTACAACTCCCCTGAAGACCAACAGGCTTGGGCTTCCACTATTGGGCCAGGCGACAAGGCTGGAACAATCTGTAACACCCGTCCAGAACCGACCCAGGTTTACCCGGGGTTGAACCGGTTTGGGTGCTACTTGAAGACACAACATTTAAAGAAACGAGCAAACGCAGTGGAAATAGAAACAACTCTAAATAAAAAGGTTCAAAATCGAACGAAGGCCTTCATTAAATACAATTCAAAATCCGAAGAACTTGTTACAAAATCCGAAATCCAAACCTCAACAATGACTACTTCCCCCAACCCAAAAGTGTCAACTGAAAATACAAAACTCAAAACAATGGTCACTCCAAAGTAGCTTCCTAATCTTCACTTCACAACTCCAACCTGCAACTCTTCTGAAATCAACAGCACACTTGAACTCCAACTCACTCTCACTACCAAGCGAACCTAAAAAGAGAAACTGGGGGGATCAGTTTCCTAATGAAACTGAGTGAACCCACTGGGTTTAACTATGCGCCGAACCTAACTTGAAGAGCGATCCCAACTCCGCACACAATCAACAATGGAATCTGACACAACCATTCATATTTTAATTCCCTAACATGATACTAGGCGGTCACATAAGCTCAATATCAAATCAACATCCTCAATTCACGAAAGAATCAATATAACAAAGGCAATCATTCAAATGATTCAGTATCACATCCAATTCATATAGCTCAACAATCAGAAGCATCATACACACAGTTCCATATCAGAAGCATCATAAGCAACTTGTCATCTCAATCATCACACCACAGTCATACACAATACATAGATTACATTCCTATTTACTAAGTGAGTTATTAGGCATCTCTCCATATTAACAGTTCACAGGCCATAACACCATCCTACACTTAAACCATTCACATCAATCCACAGCTCAGCACAACGACACCATTCACAGATCAATCCAACATAGACCACAACAAAACACAAGGCACCTCACGTCCACATTCAATGCACACACACACACACACATGAATCGCACATGCATCTTATTTCACAAACACTCACAAACACGCATACACCACCAAGCATCCTCACTACTAACACATACCACACAATCATTGATCTAGGTGAGTTAATTAGGCACCATAAGGAGTTGTTCCCCCGCTACCCCGCCGGCCTTCACATCATCCCGACGCATCCATAAAGGATCCTTCCCCGAAGGAGTAAACCAATAGACGCATCCATAAAGGAGAACGACAACCGACCTTGGTAACCCAACCAAGGGATTCACCCCAGTGAATCAGACTCAATCTCAACCAGTATTTTGGGTGAGGTAACGTTGGCTCCTTCCAGTTCTATCATTTAAATTCCATTTAATGTGACCACTACAATCATACTCTAATGCAACCACACCAATCACACTCATCCGCAAAACAGTTCCATTCAACCACAAATTCATTTCACAATACCGATTCCACTTCCCAATTCCGTTGTACCACTCCACTACACAAATTACACACACAATGCCACATCACAATGCCACATCACAATCCCATCATGATTCCACAACACAATTCCATGTTCTAGTTCCATGCACCAATTCTATGTTCCAATTCCAGCATATAATTCTAGTCTAACCACAATCGGCAATAATAGATACAATCATAAAAATTCATCGCATCCAACCCCATCCCATCTAACCCTATCCCATCTCACATTTCTAGATCAAATACATTAGCTATCATCTTATATCCCAATCCCCACATCACACATAGATCAGCACAATCATCATACATCAATCACAAGACAGTTATTCAGTTTTACTCTCATAGGTTCATGCAAGACCTAATTCCGTTCTAAGTCTATTAAACTCCTCACTCCCATTTCTAGCCACCTAGTTAACGATACAGTCACACTAGTCAACCACACCTATAGAAAAGTCGGTCATCCACTCAAACAAGTCAACTCAACACCACATAGCATCAATTTCACTCAGATCAATCATACAACACCAGTTCAGCTAGTTCATACAATCACACCACCCAATTCCATTACTTAATACATGCATCAATTCCCTTAACCAATCCCACAAGTCAATTCCACGTACTGATTATATTGTCCACTTCCACGTACAAATTCCCTTACCAATTCTTATAGCCAATTCTAAGTCATAAGTCTACCACCTTAAACACATTAACAACCATCTTCACACACAACATCAATTCTACCTAAAAGGCACGTTGCATAATTCATACATCAACACCTAGCATCATCTCAATCCCAACATTACATAAACCAACACAATCCAAATCATTCAATAATCCCGCATCAGACATAACCACACATCACAAGACATTCAACGCCTTCCACGACACAAACAGTTTAAGGGTAAACGGCTAGCTCAGCTGCCACCCCCACCTGCAAGTACAGGGGAAGTCATGTCATGAGTCGTACGGTTACCCACCTGTACGTCCTTCATTGGATGACCCCACATTGGTGGAGCCATACACCTGTTCATCAATTAGGGCGACCCCAAATTGGTAGGACCACCCTCCTGCAACCACAGATTAACAATTCTAGCAGAAATACAGTTACAGCATCATACCCCAACCCTCCTACACTCTTCACTACATCAAATCCATTAATCATCAAAGTTAATCTTTCCCCTATTCATGGCACATAACAAACAGCCTGCTATCATCACACAATTCATCATATCAACGAGCATACAACAACCATCAATCATCACAAATATACATCAATCAATCGCAGAACAAAATCCCCTTTTACTCTCTTCCAATTCATGCAATCCTATGTTCATCTAGGTTGAAATTGCAACTCCTCAGACCGACCATATTACCTATCGTACGCTAATGATCACACTCGATTTGACATGATTAGTAGCCCCATTTAAGCAACATTTCATACCCTTTGATGCCATTTTGATGAGTATTTGGTGCATTTGTCGTAACTTTGTGATTATCGGCTCCTAATGCGTACATTGTCCATTTCTCGGCTATTTTTACCCTTTTTTGAGCTTTTATGTTGCGCCCCCAGGTTACCAGATTATAGAGGACGCTCTAACTAGTCCAGCGCTTCAAACAGAGACCAAATCGGAGTTCAAACAGAGCGGGAATGATCGAAACAAGTTGGAACTCTGCCCAGCTCAAAACGCTGCGTTTTCGAGCTTACACGCCGTGTAAGCTAAATACACTATGAGCTTACACGCCGTGTAAGCTCCCCAGACTAGAAATTTTAGCTTTTCCAACAAGGAAAGGGTTTTTGGGGGTATTAATAGACTTTTCGAAGCCAGATTTGAAAACATTCAATTGAGAGAGATCAGCCACGACTTGAGGAGAGTTGAGAGAGTATTCTGGAGCTAACGGAGAGATCGTGATGCCATCAATCCATACCGGAAGACGCTCGGAGCTAGGAATTGAAGACTCTCAAGATCGAAGCTTCACGGATCATCCAAAATTAGGTTTTTCATATCCTTTTCTGTTCTTCCTCTATATAAGATGAATCCTTCTGTCATCTTTGATTCTTGTTTGTCAGATATGAGTAGCTAAACTTGTAGAGCTTAGATTAGATGAACCCTAAGTGACCCAGGGCTTTAAAGCGGTCACGGATCAGTGGTAATTAGATTCAAAGTTCAATCAGTTTCTCTTTGCATGGTTGTTTTGTTCTTGATTGTTTATGTTTCTTTTCTGGTTGATCACCTAGATTAGGTTTGTGTTGAGTTAGGTTTGTCGCCAGATAGCTTCCCTGCTTTAAAACATTAAAACTTGTCTTTCTTGATCACCTAGTTTAGATTCTTGTTAAGCTAAGGATAGAAGCGAACGCTCGCCTCACTTTAAAACATCAATTCAACCAGTTAACCTATTCATTGGAGTGTGCCTTTCGTAGGAACCAGTTTGGGTTAATCCGCTTCAAGAGTAACTCATTAATCATTAGTAATTGCACCAGTTAGTTTTGTCGTCGCAAGAAGCGACCGTACTCGGGCAGCCAATTAATCTTGGTAGTTAGAACGGATAGAGTGAATGTAAGCCGGTCTTAAACCTAAGGGAAGGAGTTATGGTGGTGTATAGAAATTCATTGAATGAGAATTGAAAACCACTGGTCTTGTGATTGCTGTTACCTTCGTAATCTAAGGGGGTTCGAAATCTAAGCTTGTCTGTCGTCTGTCTAAACCAACCAATCATTTTGTATTTTAATTTCATTTTAATTTTCTTGCATCTTAGTCTAGAAGTCGTGGAACTCACACCACGCACAAAGTGTTTAAACCTGAATAAATTGCCTTCATATTTGATTAGACGATTAGAAGAAACCTTGTGGAATATGATCTGCTTAGCTTTTAGCTTAGTATTATTTGATCACTATTTTATAGCACATCAGCTAAACCCTCACCTGACAAGAAGACGAGGCTCTAAAACAACTCCCGGAACCCAAACCGCCAAGTTCTACAACTCCAAACTCGTAGCTCTTCCTCCTGCCACTGACAGCACCTCGATCCGAAATACCCAGAACCACGACTAGCGATCTCTTCCTCTCGTTGCCTCGAACACGTAGCAAGAAACGGATCATCAATCGGAGCTCTACAACTCCCGAAATCAAGGATTGAACCTAAGGGGGTTTTTGGTTCGTCAAAAGGAATTTCGGGGAAAGAGAAAGAAGGAGAAGTTATGAATTTCCGTGTAAAATCAGCCTTTAATAGTCTGACCACGATACACGGCGTGTATCATGATACACGGCATGTATTGTAATACACAGCCATGTATCGTGGTCTGCCCACCTTGGCAAATTTTCGCGTACTCGCTTGTATCTTCGACCCGACTCAACTATGAACGTCCCGGACTTCGATGGGCCCTCAAGAACATTGTTTCCAATGTCTCAACCACTCAAACTCGAGTTCCAAACCATTCTGTTGGGCCGGGATGTTACAAGAAACATAAACAACGAATCTAATCTAGGCGTCAAGTAGACAAGAAACGCAGGAAACAATTAAGCACAAAATAACCACGCAAGAGAAACTGTCTGAACTTGAATCTAATTACCGCGAATTCGTGACCGCTTTAAAGCCTCGGGTCACTTAGGGTTCATCTAATCTAAAGCTCTACGAGTTCAGCTACTCATATTCAATACAAGAGAACCAAAGACAAACAAAGAATACATCTCAGGTAGGAAGAACAGAGAAGAACTGTAAAACCTAATTTGACAACTCCGTGAAGCTTCAATCTCATGAATCTTCAACTCCTAGCTTCGAGCTCTCTGAGGAGGAAGGATGGCGTCACGATCTCTTCATGGCTCTTCGAACTCTCTCTCTAACTCTCTAAGTCATGGCTGATCTTTCAGAATCGATCTCCTTTAATCTGGCCTCAAAAAGTCTATTAATACTGCCAAAAACCCTTTCCTTGTTGGAAAAGGCTGAAATTTCCCGTCTGGGAAGCTTACATAGGGTGTAAGTGTAAGCTAGCTTACACGGCGTGTAACCTCTAAAACGCATCACTTTGAGTTTTTCTTCAAATCTAGTCTGTTCCTTGTGGTTTGGCCTTCTTCCTTCGACCCGGATCACTCCAATGGGCCTAGAATCACATGTCACTCAATGCTCCACTCCCAGTTTGATTCCCCAACGTCGGTTATTAACTAAAATACATAAAAAAACGTGCAAAACAACGTAAAATGGCCCTAAGGCCGAAAGGAGAATAAACTAACTTAAAATTACCCGAACAACATAAAATCATCACGAAATGTCGCTTAAATGAGGGTGATAATCACGTTAAATCGAGTGTCATCAAAATACCCCACACTTAAGTTTTTGCTTGTCCTCAAGCACACTGAACTAAAACATACTCAAATTCACAGATGACAAGATAGATTAAACTGAGATTCAATTCCTAACGATTTGGTTTAGACTGTTCCACGTTGAAACTTAACCTACACATGCAAAAACATCAACCAAACAAATTTCGATCTCACTGTTTTCTGCACACTTCAAGTTGTAGTTTAAACAAGGCTCGTTCCTTGGCAAAAATAATTAATAAAAACTTACTCGACTACGATAACACCAATTCTAATAAAAAAAGTCTTGAGCTCTAACCATGATGCGGATTAGGTGGAGGTAGTGGACGTGACGTGGCTATCTACTCAACTTCATCCGCTTCTAGACCTGTATGTTACATGTTCTAGCTAGGACTGATTTAAACATTGATTTCTTTCAAGATTCAAAATTACTCCATTGATTTACTGCATACTAGTGCTCGATACCGAACACTTCACTTAGGTGTCGAACCTGCCTAGCTCACAGTATTTGTGCCTATGCTAGTGCTCAACCCGAGCACTTCACTTAGGTGGTGGGCTTGCTTAGCTTTATTTTCAGCACTTAAAGAACTTAAAATTAATTTGAACAACTCAGTTTACTTGATTTAACCATTTAGCCACTTGATCCTAGCTAATTGTAGCTTTTTACATAAGATATTGAATTGGATTTCCGTCTAATCTCAAGCCACAATCACATGTGATCAAATATGGAGTGAGAAAACAAGGGGAGACGCTAGCATTTATCATCTTAGAATGATGTTATCTAGCTTTGTTATTAACAAGTCAATCAATTCAATTAATTCAAGTTCAACTACACGAGTGATTTATGATCTGTTCTGACCTCGACTCATTTGATTTCAGTGCCAACACGTTGGTTACAAGTTCTAAGTGGAACAGTCTAGACGTCATTGTTCAAAAATTGAAGTCAATTTAACATCAAAAGTCAAGAACTGAGCAATTCTATGCTAGAGAAATTTCAAAAATACAAAAATAGCAACCCTCAGAAATATAATCCCACCCCACACTTAAATCAGACATTGTCCTCAATGGACCACACAAAAGAGAAGGAAAATGTATAGGGGTACCGTAAAATGAGCGTGAGGGCCCCAAAGATGGCGCTGGCGAGACACCAGAGGTATAGACGTGAATAGAACCATATAGAATTCTGAGTTCATAACCTGAAAACATAGTAAGAGAGGATCCATCACACGATTAGAATAGTTGGGGTACAAAAGACTCGACCGACCACACAGGTTCGACGATGACCCAAAACAATACAAACCGACACTAACAAAAACAAAAGGTACAGAGTTCCGGATGATAAGAAAAATCCTGAAATCACTGAGGCGAAGGGTACTGGCGATCATTTGGAGCCTGGAACTGCCGAAAGAACTGGTGCTGAGATTGGTACATCTGATCGAGCAACGCCTGCTGTGCTGTCCAATGCTTGTCCTAGGTGGCCTGGTAGCAGGTGTAACGCTAATCGGACTCCTATTGCCACTTCTGAGTAGCCTCCTAACGCGCATCGGAATCTGCTCTCATCTCCCCAAGCTCGCGCTCCATTCCCTTGAAGTCGTATGCTAGGGTTGATGCTGGCTCTGGCTATGGTGCTGGTGTCGGTCCTCCTCGTCGCTCAATGAAAGGCTCGCAGTGGGGAACGAGGATGTTAGGTACCTTCTCAGACCGAGGAAGGTCGCCAGTGATCTGGAGCTGAGGGATACGCTGATGGAGGCGGATGGTGCCATATGAAGCGAGCACGTCGTACATGTGAACCAGACGGGTGACATAGGAGCCACCCAAAAGAAGTCTCGTGCCGCGCTCGCGCTGAAGCTAAAATAACTTGGCCACCAAAGAGCCAATATGGGCCTTCCGTCCCTCCTTGATGCACTGTAACATGAAAAGGTCTCCAGCGTTACAGACACCGCCAGAGTTCAACCTTTGAGTAATAGACTCCCGGAAAACCAACTGTATGAACCTGTAGATTGGCCGCTCCATCATACTAGCCTTGGATGCACTAGAGTCATACTTGGTCGGGTCCGACGGGGCTATGGTGCGCTAGAACATCTCACACTCCTCAGTACTCTCAGTGTTGCGGAAGATAGCAGTCGGTGGGTCTGAAGTTAGCTCTTCCTTAGTGTAGAAACCGAGGTCGATGGCAAACTCATCAAGAGTGAGAGACCTCTCAATCCCTCATAAGCGGAAGTAGATGCACTTGGCTGCGGTGACAGAATGAATTCTCTCATTCACCCTCTCCATACGGAAGGTGGAGAGGAGCTCCTTGATTGGCCACTAGTACGCCGGCTCGGTGACCTGAAATAGTGGGAGCAAACTGGCTCGGTTAAGTGTCGCACGGAGACCATCAGCTCAATCTTCCTCCTCCGTGGACTCCCAATCAACCTGGCTCATGGCACCAATTGCTTTCCTCTGAATGATCATCCATGTTGCCCGATCCTCCTCCCTCGGGAAGTTAAAGATGGTGTTGGAGATGTTACCCGGCGGGGAAGCCACCTAGAGGGTGTTGTGCCTCTCGGTTCCCTTCAGTTTCTTTGCCTGAGGTGGGGCGGAGGAAGAGGAAACAACTCCTTTTCCTTTGGATTTTCCCATCCTGAAAATAAATTTCAAACAAAAAAAAATGCTAAGTTTATCATATAAACAAGTGGGACGAATGCATATAGGATAAGCACACGGAGCAAGGTTTGCATCTCACGGAATACAAGAATCGAGTCAATTAATCAAGTGAGCCAAAAGGGTTTAACGATCAATGACAACCACATCAATCATCAAAGGGACAGAGTTCAAGAATCGGAAGTGGATATGTCAACAAGTGAAGGCACAATCACCTAGACATATTTCTAGCTCTGTTACATGCTTAGCAAGATCAACATGGAAGACAATGAACATACTTGGCAAAGATCATCATGGAAGCAAATAACCAATTGCAACTAAGAGTTGTCATTACACAATCAAACTAATGCCATAATCAAGTAATAAGCAAGTCCAAATCAGCCACATAAGTCACACAAGCTAAGGTCACAACTCATGAAACCGAAACGCAAAAAGTATACCTTAATCCATCATACGAGCTAATTAAGGTATGAATACTCGTGAAAAACATGCACACATATCTATAATCATCACAAGATCAATCACAAAGCAACAATTCAACCAATTTCGTCCATATGCAAAACCCCCCAATTTCGGACAATGTCGGTATGAAAAGTATAAGTAAATGTGCAATTGGATGGGTAAACCACATCGAAACGACCCCCGATTCAAACTACAAGCATATTATACGATCAATTTCAAATCTATAACCTCAATTTTACAAAACCCCAATTTTGAAAAATTAGGGTTCTTGGCCAAGAACACCAAATCTGAGTTTCAACACCTGCAAATTGAAATTGAGAATGGAAATCACTAATATTGACACCAAGGGAGGTAGGTGATGAACGTTGTAGTGCGTGCAATCAAATAACTATTAAGCTAAAACCTAAGCAGATCGTATTCCACGGGTCTTCTAATAATTGTCTACTCAAATGTAAAGGCAAATTACTCAGGTTTAAACACGTTGTGCGTGGTGTGAGTTCCACGACTTCTATTCTAGAAATGCGGGTAAATTAAAAACTAAAATTAAACGACAGATTGAAAGATTGGTTGACTTAACAAAGATGATAGACAAGCTTAGACTTCGAATCCCCCTTAGATCGCCAGACCAAAGAAATCAACAGACCAGCAGTTTTCAATTCTCGTTCAATCAATTCGAAGACACCACCATAACTCCTTACTCTTGGGTTTAAGACTGGTGAACGTTCTCTCTATTCGATCTAGCTACCAAGATTAATCGACCGAGTACGGTCACTTATTGCGACGACAAAACTAACTGGTAGAATTACTAACGATTAATTAGTTACTCTTAAAGTGGATTAACCCTAACTGGTTCCTACGAAGGGCACACTCCAATGAATAGATTAATTGTTGATTTGGTGTTTTAAAGTGAGGCGAACGTTCGCTACTATCCTCAGCTTCTCCACTTTATGATCATCTAGAGGTCTATCAGGATCGAGTATGTATGCTTCCAAACCCTTGATGTCTTCGATCCCCACGTGCTCGTCTCTGGCTTGATCTATAGGTTGGCTCGGTGGAAGCTCTATTGAGGATATCTCCTCGATTTCTTCGTGCTCCTCTTCGGCTTCAACTTCAAGATGGATTGGCTCTTTGTCTTCATCAACCACCACCACCAAGGATTCTTCATCAGATGCTTCTAGCTCGCAATAGTCATGGGTGACATTGTCATGTTCATCTTCGTACGGCTCTTGAGCATCTTCTTCCATTAGTGGATTTGGTTGCTCGAGCTCGACATCCACCATGTTACGAGCTTGTAGCTTCGAAACGAGATCATCCAAGGCGGATTCTACTCTTGCCGTCTGTTGTCGATGCTGATGAACTGGTATATACACCTCTTGGTGATTTTGTTGGTGGTGTGTAGCTTCTGGCTCTTCTTCGAAATGTTCTTGAGCATCTTCGAAAGCTAGGGTAGATCGTATTCCATGGGTCTTTTATTGATCGTTTACTCAAATATAAAGGCAAGTTATTCAAGTTTAAACACTTCGCGCGTGGTGTGAGTTCCACGACTTCTAATTCTAAATCATCATACATTCCCATCATCCATCGCATCATAAACCCTTGTAGTGTAGAATTCATTACAGTCCTAGCAGGGAAGTCCTTCTTGACTAGTTACTCGTGTTGTCACAGTGGTGGAGATGTGGTCGAATTGCAAACTTATGACAGAATTCAGTAACTGAAATGATTGAGAGCATAAACACGTCCTTAAACACAAACAGTGAGAATTCTCCATTTACTAAATATTTCCTGTGTGAGGAGTCTGGTCGGTCAGGTCAAATTCGTGCATAATTGGTTGCGATTACTTGACGTGTGCAGTTTATTAGTGAGACCAGGTTGTTTGGCTGATCAGTATGCATGTTAGGTTTCTTCTCCTAGGAATTATCTGTCTAATAATTCATTGTGTTTGATTGAGCTTCAATTTAATAAATCGTATCATTTGTGAACATGAGCATTTCTATTCAGTTTGCTTGAGGACAAGCAAAAGCTTAAGTGTGGGGTATTTTGATGACACTCGAATTGACGTGATTATCAGCCTCATTTAAGTGACATTTCCTTGCTTAAGACATGGTTCTTAGGGTAGAATAGCTAATATTTAATCAATTGCCCTATCTCGTGCCATTTATGTTACTTTGGCCCGTTTCGGGTCTATTTGATGGTTTTCTAGTGTTTCTATGTTAGCACAGGTTTTTGCCGTCAAATAAGTAGCCAAGGACGTGTCTAAGGCATTGGAATCTCAAGGAATCGCACCGGAATCGATCCAAGGAGCCAATCGAGTCGAACCAAATTCTGCCCCGTTTTACACTGATGTTTTCGCCGAAAATACCCAAGGTTTTCGGCGAAAATCCATGAACAAATCGACTGAGCTCAACCAAGAAGAGTTTTTGGTGAAAACTCCAAGTTTTCGCCGAGAACCCGGCATCCGAAAATCACAGGAGAATTCAATCGGCGATCAGGCATTTTACAAAGGAATTTTCGGCGAAAATCCCTCCACATTTTCGGCGAAAATCCTAGAGAAAAACTGGTGGTATTAGGGTTAAGTATAAATACTTAACCGGCGGCCCAAATAAAGCATACTTTTTAGAATCACATAATTACCAACTAATACCGAAATTCTCAGAACTCTCAAGAGCAGAGAGTTAGAGTTCGAAGAGTGAGGAAGAGATCGTGACGCCATCCCTTTCATCTCGAAGACTCGGAGCTAGGGTTGCAGTTTACCGGAAGATCGAAGTTCTGCCGGAGTCGTCTTAATTAGGTTTTTCAGATCCTTTTCTGTTTTTCCTCTGTATGATGAACTCTATCTTTGTCTTTGATTCTTTTGTGAAGAACATGAGTAGCTAAACTCTTAGAGCTTAGACTAGATGAACCCTAAGTGACCCAGGGCTTTAAAGCGGTCATGGATCGACGGTGATTAGATTCAAAGTTCAATCAGTTTCTCTTTCATGTTTGATTTGTTCTTCATTGTTCATGTTTCTTGTCTGGATTGATCACCTAGATTAGATTCTGGTTAAGCTAAGGATAGGAGCGAATGCTCGCCTTACTTTAAAACATCAAATCAAACAATTAACCTAATCATTGGAGTGTGCCTTTCGTAGGAACCAATTAGGGTTAATCCAGTGCAAGAGTAACTCATAAATCATTAGTAATTGCACCAGTTAAGTTAAGTTGTTGCGAGAGGCGACCGTACCCGGGCGGCTAATTAATCTTGGTAGCTAGATTGGATAGAGCGAACGTTTGCCAGTCTTAAACCTAAGGGTAAGGAGTTATGGTGGTGTCTTAGAATTGATTGAATGAGAATCGAAATCTGCTGATCTGTTGATTGCCAATGCTCTGGGAACGAAGGGGGATTCAAAGTCTAAGCTTGTTCGTCATCTTTGTCTTAATCAACCAATCTTTCAATCTGTTTTCAGTTTCAATTTTTAATTTCCGTGCATTTCTTAGAATTAGAAGTCGTGGAGATGATCATAAACTAGAGCACTACCGGCTAAATCACCCTTCTGGAGTGCTACATGGCACTCAACCGCTATCCTTGAAGAAGACGATTGACTTCAAGGAACTCCTAAGTTGGGGTCCCTAACAGGTACCATCCGGCTCAAGGACGTTAAAAGAGAGCGCTTCATGGGAGGCAACCCACGGCTGGAGTCCGTTTTGAATTTTTGAGTCAGTCTTTTCCTTCTTCGTTTCTACTTTTATTCTGTGTGGATCCGGGGCACTTGTCCCGGTATCCTTTTGATCTTTTTGTTGTTTTTGTTTTTGTAGGAACTTGAGTAGCTACTCCGCTCCACTCCGGACTCTTCGTGTTCATCCCCTACACCGACCATCTCGTCACAGGTTCTTCGTATCTCTCTACTCTAGTTTAGTTCTGTGAGGACACAAAACCGTTTAAGTGTGGGGTAGGATTCTAGGATTATGCATGATCTTGCTTGCTATCTATGATTCTGTGGTTCAAATTTAAACCACAGAATCATAGATAGCAAGCAAGTAGGATTCTAGGATTATGCATGATCTTGCTTGCTATCTATGATTCTGTGGTTCAAATTTGAAAATTCTCTAGCATATAATTGCTCAATTCTTGACTTTTGATGTTAAATTGACTTCAATTTTGAACAATGACGTCTAGACTGTTCCACTTAGAACCTGTAACTAGCGTGTTGAAACTGATATTAAATGAGTCTAGGTCAGAACAGAACACAAATCACTTCGGTAGTTGAAACTTGAATTAATTGATTTGATTTACTTGTTAATAACAAAGCTCGATAACACCATTCTAAGATGATAAATGCTAGTTTCTCCCACGTTTTTCACTCCATATTTGTTCACCTGTGATTGTGGCTAGAGATTAGACAGAAATCCAACTCGAAATCTTGTGTAAAAAGTTATAACTAGCTAGGATTAAGTGACTAAATGGTTAAATCAAGTAAACTGAGTTGTTCGAGTTAATGTTAAGTTCTTTAAAGTGTTGAAAATAAAGCTAGGTAAGCCCAACACCTAAGTGAAGTGTTCGGGTTGAGCACCAGCAAAGGCACAAATACTGTGAGCTAGGCATGTCCAACTCCTAAGTGAAGTGTTTGGTATCGAGCACTAGTATGCAGTAAATCAATTGAAGGAAGAAGTTGAACTTGAAATAAATCAGTGTTTAAATCGGTCCTAGCTAGAACATGTAACGTACAGATCTAGAAACGGATGAAGTCGAGTCGATAGCCACGTCACTTTTCCTACCTCCGCATCCACATCATGGCTAGAGCTTAAAGTCTTTATTAGAATTGGTGTTATCGTAGTCGGTTAATTATGATTAATTGTTTTTCCCAAGAAATGTGCTTTGTTAAACTACTACTTGAAGTGTGCAGAGATTAGTGAGATCGAAAACTTGTTTGGTTGATGTTCTTGCATGTGTAGGTCACTCTTTCTACGTGGAAAGTCTAAACCAAATCGTTAGAATTGAATCTCAGTTTAATCTCGTGTCATTTGTGAATTTGAGTGTGTTCTAGTTCAGTTTGCTTGAGGACAAGCAAAAGCTTAAGTGTGGGGTATTTTGATGACACTCGATTTGACGTGATTATCAACCTCATTTAAGCGACATTTCCTTGCTTAAGACATGGTTTTTAGGGTAGAATAATGAATATTCAATCAATTGCCCTATCTTGTGCCATTTGTGTTACTTTGGCCCGTTTCGGGTCTATTTGATGGTTTTCTAGTGTTTTTGTGTTAGCACAGGTTTTTGCCGTCAAATAAAGTAGCCAAGGTCATGTCTAAGGCGTTGGAACCTCGAGTAATTGCACCGAAATCGATCAAAGGAGCCAATCAAGTTCAGAAAATTCCTGCCCGGTTTACAAAGGAATTTTCGTCGAAAATACCCTAGTATTTTCGGCGAAAATATCAGCACAAATCAACTGATGACCGGCTGAAGGAGTTTTTGGCGAAACTGTTAAGTTTTCGACCGAAACGAAAATCACAGGAGATACCAGCCAAAGGACCGTCCATTTACACCATCATTTTCGGTGAAAATAATCCTTCATTTTCGGCGAAAATATCAGAAGAATCCGGATTAATTAGGTTTAAGTATAAATACTTAAACCGGCGGCCCAAAAGAGGATTTCATTATTCATATTTTCACAAATCAGACTTTTGAGAGTCAGCCGACTCTAGGGTCGATAGATAGAGTTTAAAGAGTTCGAAGATCCGTGGAGAGATCGTGACGCCATCCTTCCACCTCGGAGAGCTCGGAGCTTAAAGTTGAAGATCTAGGAGATTGAAGCTTCGCGGGAGTCGTCAGAATTAGGTTTTTCAGTTCTTATCTGTTCTTCCTCTGTATGATGATCTTCTTTGTTGCCTTTGATTCTTCTGTTATCGTTATGAGTAGCTAAACTTGTAGAGCTTAGATTAGATGAACCCTAAGTGACCCAGGGCTTTAAAGCGGTCACGGATCGGCGGTAATTAGATTCGAAGTTCAATCAGTTTCTCTTGCATGGTTGTTTTGTTCTTGATTGTTTATGTTTCTTTTCTGGTTGGTCGCCTAGATTAGGTTTTTGCAAGCAAGGGTTAGTCGCCAGACATCTCCCTGCTTTGGCGCATAAACTTGTCTTACTTGATCACCTAGTTTAGATTCTTGTTAAGCTGAGGATAGAAGCGAACGATCGCCTCTCTTTAAAACATCAATTCAACCAGTTAACCTTATAATTGGAGTGTGCCTTTCGTAGGAACCGATTAGGGTTAATTCACTGCAAGAGTAACTGATAAATCGTTAGTAATTGCACCAGTTAATTAAGTCATTGCGAGAGGCGACCGCACCCGGGCGGCTAGTTAATCTTGGTAGCTAGATCGGATAGAGCGAACGTTCACCAGTCTTAAACCTAAGGGTCCGGAGTTATGGTGGTGTATAGAAACTGATTGAATTAGAATTGAAAATCGCTGGTCTTGTGATTGTCGTTGCCTTGGTGATCTAAGGGGGATTCGAAGTCTAAGCTCGTCTATCTTCCTGTTAGTCAACCGTGTTAATCTTTCTGTCTTTTATTTTCCTTTGTTTATTAGATCAGAAGTCGTGGAACTCACACCACGCACAAAGTGTTTAAACCTGAGTAATTTGCCAGCTTCTTTGAGTGGTCGATTAGTAGAAACCCTGTGGAATACGATCTAGTCTACTTCGGTAGGTTAGTTATTTGATACCGCTAAAACTGCAGCATCATAGTTGCTAGAGGGGTTTACACGTCTGGACATTTTAGCTAAGACCACCTGTTTAATGGCTATAGGCAGGTTACCACAAACCGACTTCCGGTAGGTCAATCTAGAACTACAACCACAGGGGATCAACGGGGAATCAAAGAATCTGAAATGGCTGTAATGTATTATTGAACCGAAAGAACAAGCCAAGCTCAAGGGTTTAAACCTAAGGTATTTATCGTTTGGTAGGCTATCTGGCTTAGTAGCTGAATCTAGGTGCCCCTATCATTCTAGAACTCGTGTCATCGTGTGGTCTCGAGTAGGTCTCATGCAAATTCTAACTCATTCAAGCAAACAGAAAACCACTTAAAAGAATTGAAATTGCAAGTTACGTGCAATGGATCAAAAGCTCACATTTGGTTTGCTAGTCGGATTCGGTCATTTTCATGCAATCAAGGCTACAAACTACAAGTGTGATTTTAAAAATTCTGTTCTGACCAGGCAATTTAGCATCAAAGTAAACACGTTGGTTCTCAAGTTCTAGGTTAAGCAGTCTAAGCATCATTATGAAAGATTGAACAACAACTTAACATCAAAAATCAAGAACTGAGCCATTCTAATGCTAGACAGACTAGACAGGAATCACGAGGCACACAGAAACACAATCAAGGGCAATCAAGTTTATGCAAGGTTCTCTAGCATCCTACCCCACACTTAAATCGGATTGTGTCCTCACAAGCCTAAATCTAGAGTTCAGAGTGAAGTAGAAGAACCTGGACCGAGATGGTTGGCGTAGGGGATGAGCAACAATCCTCGGAGCAGAGGCAATCTACCAAAGCGAAGCAAAGGGAATCTCCCAACTGCCTGCAAAACAAAAACAAATGAAACATAAAAAGGAAACCGGGACAAGTGTCCCGGATCCACACAGAAAAAAGTTGGATCGAAATCCGAAAAGAAGAAATAAAAAGAAAGGACAAGGAAAAGGACACCACCCGATCATGGCTGGTCAGGGCGTCGGGGGGTGGGAAGTGAAGGAAATTGCCGAGCTGACGTTGCCATGCCAGCTGTGCCTCATACCGCTCGTCAGCGCGGTGCATGTGTTGCTGCATAATAATCCATCTTGCCTCTTGAGCGGCATTGTCAGTGATGCGCCACTCCTGGAGACGCTCATACAGCTCTCCAACATTCGCGGGGTGCGGTCGGTGCTGCGGGTGAGGCGCCTGATATGGCTCTGGAATGGGCGGCGGCAACTGGCGTGCATACCCTGCCTGATGCTGTGGCGAGGGTATATGATCATGGTATCTCGCCTCTAGCTGGGGCTGCTGCTCCTCAGCATCATCTTCTTCCGCCGACTCGTCCATATGTTGGAGGGGAGGATCTGCTGCTTCCTGGGGACTGAGGTCCAGCTCTAGGTCGTACCTGACCGCCAAATCAACTCCGACGGTTTGTACTCTGCGTCGTGGGACCTCCAGGTGATATTCTTGGCTAAGACCGAAGGAGATGATGAGTCGGCCGACAAAGTTGCATCCCAGGAGTGAGCGAGGTGGCCTCGACCTCTGAGTCTTCTGGCGGAATAAGCGTGCAAGCACCCATCCGGGTGAAGAGGATGACTCTCTCAGATGGCGCGATGACGAAGAAGCTCCTCTCGGCTGATATGGTGGCGGTCCTTCTATGGAGCATAAAAAAGAGAATGACGCCAAACCATGTGAATGAATTTATAGAGAGGGTGAGAGATAGACTTAACTGAATTATGCTCCGTGGTTTGATCGCCGGGCACTCCAGGCATGTGGCTCCAGAGCGCATCGTACTCCTCTCCGTCGCCATCGTTGTTCTCCCAGCCGAGGTGATGACCCTCGTAGCGCTCGCGAGGGATCCCGAGATGAGCTGCAAACTCATCATAGGTGAGTGTCCTGTACACCCCGCCCAGATAAAAGGTGACAACCTTCTTGTGTTGCCTCCTTTTGTGCTCGTCCAGATCGAACGTCGCCCAAAACTCCTGGAGAGCGACATCTGGGAAGTCAGCGGCTAGCGTGGTCAGCTCCAGCAGTCCCGCCGGTACCAATGCATCGAGCACGTTCCTGTGCCAGTCCTCATCATGCTCGAAGAGTGAGTCCATGGATAATTGACGGACATCAGCTCCAGGAATATGCTCGAGCCGTTGGTAGCGCTCGAAGTAGTACTAAGGTAGGCGAGCAACAGTGGGGTGGTACCCAATGCGGTCAGGGAAGGCTGGTGGGAGACCGTGGATGGCGGGTGTGACGGGAGCGGCGGCTCGGGAGCTAGAGGTGGTGTCAAGTCTCTGCTTGGTCCTGCGCTCATAAGTTACATTCCTAAGCAAGAAAACAAACCAGATTAGTCAAACTAAAATCCTCCCCACACATTAGTAGAAAAACTCAATTTCACAAAGAAATGAGGAAAACCGAGTGGGGTAAGCAAAGCAGATTAACCGGTAACCACAAACAATTAAAACACATGCTTAGGAACAGCCAGAATGGAATCATCACAATCAGAGTTCGGAAGTCAAACTGACATTCAAAAAGTCAACAAAATAGCACATTGAACCCTAATCATGGCAACACTACCTCAAAGCGGGAAATGACGGCAAAATCAATAACTCAGATGGCAAGCACAGTAATATGAACGTGAATGAACATTTATGGCAGCCAAACAAGCATAGACAAGTCATGATCAAACCGACATTTCTCATAAATCAATACCGCAAAGAATAGGTCTTTAAGCATAGCTACAAATGAACAATTGGTATTATAATTCAGCACAATACTCCCTAAGCATGCTAGATCAGTCCAAAGAGTTCAGCTAACCTAGTTGACATGAAATCAGTCGGCACGCAAATCGAGGTAAACTGAAAAGTCAACCGAAAGTCAACCCCGACAAAATTCAGCATTCAACATGTCAAAGGATTTGGAATGATAAGTTCTACAACTTACCTTGAAGCCATGGGTGCTGAAAATAAACGGAGAGAGAGAAATCGGTGAAAAACTCGAAAAACTAGGGTTTGGGTGAACTAGAGCTCTAGAGCTCCGATTCGGATGATCTACATCTCAAAATGACCGGAAGAGAGAGGGAAGTGTGCGGCGGCAGTCGGCGACGGTGGCGGAGGGTGGTTTGGTCGGCGGCAGCAAGGGAAAGGTGGCGGCGGCGAGTTTAAACAAAGGGGAGGTTTTTTCAGAAATTTTGAAAAAATGAATGAAGAAGAGAGAGAGGGTGAGTGACCGGATTTAAAAGGGAGGAATTGTTGATTTTCACTCAAGTTTTCGGCGAAAATATGTCAAGTTTTCGCCAAAAACTCAAGGCAAAATGGTCTGCCGGTTTTCAAAAGCATTTTCGCCGAAAACTTCAATGAGTTTTTGCCGAAAATTCTAGTTAAAATTGTCTGGAAAACACAGTGGGATTTCAAAGGAAGTTTTCACCAAAAATATGGGGCATTTTCGCCAAAAATTTTGACCTGTACGATTGAAAATATTTTCACAATCCGGGCAAACTTTAGAAAATCACGATTAAATCCACAAAAATCGGAACAACCTCAAACAACTTGCGAAAGACACTATGACACACAGACTACACACGAAAAATAATAAATCAAACAAAATGACACTTTTGGCTTCCCCGAACCAACTCTAAAACACTAAGGTTGACACAAATGAAAAACTTATTCCAGCCGTGGGTTGCCTCCCACGAAGCGGTCTTTTATTAACGTCCTTGAGCTGGACGATACCTGGATGGTATTAGGAGACATCCCAACTCAAGTTCTCCTTAATGCTAGCATCGGAGTTCATGAAGTAGAGCTTCCGGGCATCTCCGTTAAGCATAAATTTCTTCCCGTTCGCATGTAAGAGCTTGGTACGTCCGTCGGGAAGGTGATCAGTGATCTTGAATGGACCAAAGAGTTATGTTGAGGGGTCATCCTCTACAAGTAAGACGGTGGAGGGAATGAGAATGATCGGCTTCGTCTTCTTTTTATCCTCCGGCTTTGTATCACCAGGATCGGTGATCATCGGTATTTCCTTAGGAGATGCTTTTGGCTTCTCCTTCAATACTTGTTCCGGCGCCGGTAGCTCGGAATGAATTGGCGGTGTAGCTGGCTCAGATGAAGGTGGTGGCACAACTGGTCTCCAGACCATTTGAGTCTTCACCTTCTTGTTCTTCCCCCGGGTCCTGCTAGGTTTCTTGCTTGGCGGTGAAGAAGAGGCTTTCAGTTCCTTCTTCTTTGACTGCTTCTGAGTTGCAGATTTTAGCTTCTGCTTTGTAATCTGTTCAACACCTGCAACGACAATCGATCTAGGAACACTAGAAGAGATGTCAGTAACGGAGTTGATCGGAGTGAACTCCACAGTTTCAACAGCTAGACAGTGAGATTCTTCATTCCTAGGAGCATATTTGATTCTGTCCTTAAGACGAAATGTTATCGTTTCCTTACCAACCCTCAAAGTCAAAGAACCATTCGGAACATTGATTTGCATTCCGGATGTTGCCATGAAAGGTCGACCTATAAGAATGGTAGAATCCTCTTCACTAGTATCAATGATCACATAGTCAGCTAAGAACGTGAAAGGGCAAGAGTATCTTCATTTAGTAACAATGTCTTTTATTTCTCCTCTAGGGGTTTTCAACGATCTATCATCAAAGACAAGTTGTATGCTAGTCGGTTTAAGTTCTCCTAGATTCAATTTCTCATACAGACTCATAGGCATAACATTAACAGACGCGCCCAGATCAACCAAACAACGTTCTATCTCAATATCATTAATGACAAGAGGTAAAGTGAAAGAACCAGGATCAGAACACTTAGCTGGATATGGAGAGGAAGGTTTCTTGCTACAGAAGGAAGGATATCCTTCTTCGTTTCCCTTCATCCCAGTCTCGATCCTTGCATTTGGTAGCAATGATCTTGGAAGAGGAGGATTCACATAGTACGGAGCAAGAGGAGGATCATACTCCTTAGGCGCCACATTCTGTGCTTCCTTCTTCTCTGGAGTTTCTGGGATCCTGCATAAATCAGAAGAAGCATTAGTAGATGAGCTTGTAAAATCTTGAACAGTTACCATCTTGGCTTGCTCCTTTCTCGGATTCAGCTCTGTCTGGCTCGGAAGTTGGCCAAATGGTCGACCAGATGCTAGCATGCTCGAGATGTGGTTTACTGCCTGCTCAATTCTTTGACCGGATGCGATCTATTCTTGATTGAGGAGAGCTTGAGCCTTGAACTGACTGTCGTGATCGTCAAGTCTGGTAATGATCTGACTGAGCTTCTTGTCGAGGTCACAAACGTTGTTCTCCTTCTGGTGTTGCTGCCTTGTGTAGGTATTATTCAGATATTGATTCTGGCAATTGCCAGGAGCAGTTCCATAGTTACCCGGATTGCAGTGCGGTGGCTGATAGACACCTGCCGGCGGATGGTTCGGCTTTTGATCCTGAGCTGGACCAGCTGATCGGTTATTCTGGTTCTGGTTATGGTTGGCGCCAGTATTGTAGGGAGGTCTGTCTTGATAATTCCCTTGCTGCCTGAAGTTGCGGTAGCCAACATAACCATTCTGATTATTGTTGAAGCCTTGTTGAACAAAATTCACTTCTTCAGCGGACCAGACTTCTGTCTTACCGAAATTCTGGCATCGGCCTCCATTATGCGCACAAGCTCCACACCATTCGCAATCAGCAACATAGACAGAAGCTGCTGGCGGCTTGATTGGTGTGGTAGAATTCTTCAGATGCTTCTCTACTTCTGCCTTGATAGTAGCTTCGAGATCGAGCTTGCTTCTTGATCCTTCAGATTGTCATTCCTAGTTCCTTGACTTAGAAGCGCAGTTCGCGAAATGAAGAAGAGCAGCTTTAGGTGTGAGTGTAGTGCAATCCCCTTCAGCTAGGGAATTGACCCACTTGGCAGATTCTTCTCGAAGACCTCGAGCAAAGATTTCAGCTAATTGCCTCTGCTCGAAACCGTGATGAGGACAGTTGTAGAGAAGTTCTTGGAATTGATTCCAAGTATCATATAAGCTTACGCCTTCCTTCTGAGAGAATCTGGCGATGATGTCCTTGATAGCTGTTGTTCTGGCAGGAGGGAAGTATTCTTCGACGAAGTCCTGAGAAAGAGTATCCCAGTCGGTATAGTAGCCAGGTGGTTTGCCAGTAAGCCACCTCTTAGATGCGCCTTTCAAAGAGAACGGGAAAGCTCTCAAGCAAAGAGCATTCTTGTCGAGACTTCCGTTCTTGAAAGTGCTGCAGAGATCAAGGAAATCCGTCAGATGTGTGCACGGATTGTCTAATGGCCTGCCTTCAAACTGTAGATCCCTAGAGATCATAGTCAAGAATGGAATCTTGATCTCATAGTCAGGATCTCCTTCAACGTGCAGCACGACAATGGAAGATCAAACGCTAGTGTGCTCGACTTATTGTAGTCTGCTAGACTCTTCTGTGCAACTAGCGGTGGTGGTGGTTGATTTCCGCCTGGTGGTGGTGGTGGTGGTAACTGATTATCCATGGTAGGAGATGGGGGAGGTGAAAGTGACTCGGTGTATGAAGCGGATGAAGATGACGGTGAAGATGAAGATGAGGAACTCTCCTTCAGTTCCTCGATCTTGATCGGAGTGACGGATGGAAGTGGATTGATTCTGCCTCTCCTTGGGATCTGTGATTGTCGAGGTGGGGCAGAACTGCCTGGTCTCTCTACAATCTTAGCCCTGTCGGTTTGAGAGCGAGTCCAAGGGCGGCGATGCATACACCTGTGAACAACCTACAAATAACAAAAACAAATAAAAACCAGTGTAAAATCGAAGTGGATGGAAAAATGAAAGATGGAAGGTAGAAGAATAAAATGCCAGTTCTTCTTTCGAACAATCAAAAGAAGTCCCCCGGCAATGGCGCCAATTTGATGAAGGTCAAATAAACTACCAAGCTTAGAAAGCTAGGGTAGATCGTATTCCACGGGTCTTTTATTGATCGTTTACTCAAATATAAAGGCAAGTTATCCAAGTTTAAACACTTCGCGCGTGGTGTGAGTTCCACGACTTCTAATTCTAAGAAATGCACGGAAATTAAAAATTGAAACTGAAACAGATTGAAAGATTGGTTGATTAAGACAAAGATGACAAACAAGCTTAGACTTTGAATCCCCCTTCGTTCCCCAGAGCATAGGCAATCAACAGATCAGCAGATTTCGATTCTCATTCAATCAATTCTAAGACACCACCATAACTCCTTACCCGTAGGTTTAAGACTGGCGAACGTTCGCTCTAACGAATCTAGCTACCAAGATTAATTAGCCGCCCGGGTATGGTCGCCTCTCGCAACAACTTAACTTAACTTAACTGGTGCAATTACTAATGATTTATGAGTTACTCTTGCATTGGATTAACCCTAATTGGTTCCTACGAAAGGCACACTCCAATGATTAGGTTAATTGTTCGATTTGATGTTTTAAAGTAAGGCGAGCGTTGGCTTCTATCCTTAGCTTAACTAGAATCTAATCTAGGTGATCAATCCAGACAAGAAACATGAACAATGAAGAACAAATCAAACATGAAAGAGAAACTGATTGAACTTTGAATCTAATCACCGCCGATCCGTGACCGCTTTCAAGCCCTGGGTCACTTAGGGTTCATCTAGTCTAATATCTAAGAGTTTAGCTACTCATGTTTTTCACAAAAGAATCAAAGACAAAGATAGAGTTCATCATATAGAGGAAAAACAAAAAAGGATCTGAAAAACCTAATTAAGATGACTCCGGCAGAACTTCGATCTTCCGGTAAACTGCAATCCTAGCTCCGAGTCTTCGAGATGAAAGGGATGGCGTCACGATCTCTTCCTCGCTCTTCGAACTCTAACTCTTTGCTCTTGAACTCTTGAGAGTTCTGAGAATTTCGGTATTGGTTGGTAATTATGTGATTCTGAAAAGTATGCTTTATTTGGGCCGCCGGTTAAGTATTTATACTTAACCCTAATACCGCCAGTTTTTCTCAAGGATTTTCGCCGAAAATGTGGAGGGATTTTCACCGAAAATTCCTTTGTAAAATACCTGATCGCTGGTTGAATATTTTCGGACGTCGGGTTCTCGGCGAAAACTTGGATTTTTCACCGAAAACTCTCTTTGGTTGAGCTCAGTCGATTTGTTCATGGATTTTCGCCGAAAACCTTGGGTATTTTCGGCGAAAACATCAGTGTAAAACAGGGCAAAATTTGGTTCAACTCGATTGGCTCCTTGGATCGATTCCGGTGCGATTCCTCGAGATTCCAACGCCTTATACACGTCCTTGGCTACTTATTTGACGGCAAAAACCTATGCTAACATAGAAACACTAGAAAACCATCAAATAGACCCGATACAGGCCAAAGTAACATAAATGGCACGAGATAGGGCAATTGATTGAATGTTAGCTATTCTACCTTAAAAACCATGTCTTAAGCAAGGAAATGTCGCTTAAATGAGGCTGATAATCACGTCAATTCGAGTGTCATCAGATCAAAATCCGAAAAGAATAAATAAAAAGGAAAGACAAGGAAGAGGATACAACCCGATCACTGCTAGTCAGGTGCATCGGGAGGTGGGAAATGGAAGAAGGTCGCGGCCCGCTGTTGCCATGGCAGCTGCGCCTCATACCTCTCATCCTCCACACGCATGCGCCTATGAGTAATAACCCATCAGGCATCCTGGGTGGCGTTATCCTCCACCCTCCACTCCTGGAGTCGATCTAGCATCTCTCCAAAGTCTCCTGGAGGCGGTCGGGAATGAGGATAAGACATCTGGAAGGGATCTTGGTGAAAAGGGTGCTGCTGGTGAGCGAACCCCGCTGGCGGCTGCTGTGGGGGCATCTGGTGGTGAAAATGCTGCTCTGGCTGGGGCTGCTGCTCCCCAGAATCATCTTCGTCCTCCGACTCGACCCCTTGGTGTAGAGGTGGGGCTACCACCTCTTGTGGACTGTAGTCCAATTGGATGTCATACTTGACGGCTAAGTCTCTACCAACGATATGTACTACGTGGCGCGGGACGTCAAGGTCCCATGATTGGCCGAGGCCAAGGTTGATGATGAGGGGTCCCACGAAGTTGCCGCCAAGGAGGGCGCGAGGTGCCTTAGTCATTTTGGTCTTCTGGTGGAAAAGGCGCGCAAGCACCCATCCTGGATGAAGGGGGTAGCCCTCTCGGATGGCACATTGTAGGATGAGCTCCTCTATACTGATATGGTGTCGATCCTTCTCTGGAGCAAATAGCATGGATCTATGCCAAATAATATTTAACAAAACGGAAGAGAGGGTGAGAGAGTGACCTGACGAAGTTATGGGTCGTGGTCCGAGCACCTGGTACTCATGTGATGTGGCTCCAAAATGCGTCATAGTCCGAGCCTCTACCCGAGTTGTCCTCCCAACCAGGATAGTGGTTGCGGTAGTGCTCAGGTGGGATGCCGAGGTGATCGGCAAACTCATCGTATGTGAGGTCTCTGTGCAGCCCACCGAGGTAGAAGGAGATGACCTTCTTGTGCTGCCTCTTCTTGTGCTTATCTAGCTCGAATGAAGCCCAGAATTCCCGAAGTGAGATGGAGGGGAACTCATCAGCTATAGTGGTCAGCTCCAAAAGGCTTGCCGCTGCCAGAGAAGTCTGGACGTTCCTGTGCCAATCCTCGTCATGCTCGAGGAGGGACTCCAGAGAGAGTGGTCACACGTCAGCTACGAGAGTGTGCTGGATCCGCTGTTAGTGCTCAAAATAGTGCTATGGTAGGTGGGCAATGGTGGAGTGGTGATCGTGGCGACCCGGGAATGATAAGATTTATTAAATTGGAGTTCAATCAAACGCAATGAATTATTAGACAGATAATTCCTAGAACAAGAAACCTAACATGCATACTGATCAGCTAAACAATCTGGTCTCACTGAAAACTGCACACGACGAGTAATCGCAACCAATCATGCACGAATTTGACCAGACTGACCAGACTCCTCACACAGGAAATATTTAGTAAACGGGGAACTCTCACTCTCTGTGTTTGAGGACGTGTTTTTGCTCTCAATCATTTTCTGTTACTGAATTATGTGATAAGTTTGCAATTCGACCACATCTCCACCACCATGACAACACGAGTACTAGTCAAGAAGGACTTCCCTGCTAGGACTGTAACGAATTCTATATTACAAGGGTTTATGATGAGATGGATGATGGGAGTGTATGATGATGGCTTGGTGCTGTGCAGCTTTCGACTAACTTCCCTCGAATCTAGCCTATAGCTTCCTACCGTCTAACCAGACATGGGTGGAATAGTGAACGCTCGTCCTATGATACCCTCAAGCAACCAAGCACTTCATTTTCTTTATACTTTTTTTCTTTTGACTTCGTTCTTCCATTTGTAGGGAGAAGAACGTTTATTGAAATACAAACTTGAAACTTTTCTGATTTTTCTGCTTCTTCTTCTTTTTCGACATTTCTTTTGTTTTTCTTCTTCTCTTTTGTTTTTCTTTGTGCCAATTTTTTCTGCTAGTTGCTAGAGGGGTTTACACATTTGGACATAATAGCTAAGACCACATGTTTAATGGCTATAGGCAGGTTACCACATACCGACTTCCAGTAGGTCAATCTAGAACTACAACCATAGGGGATCAACGGGGAATGAAAGAATGGGAAATGGCTGTAATGTATTATCGAACCAAAAGAACAGGCCAAGCTCAAGGGTTTAAACCTAAGGGATTTATCGTTTGGTAGGCTATATGGCTTAGTAGTTGAATCTAGGTGCCCCTATCATTCTAGAACTCGTGTCATCGTGTGGTCTCGAGTAGGTCTCATGCAAATTCTAACTCATTCAAGCAAACAGAAAACCACTTAAAAAGTATTGAAATTGCAAGTTACGTGCAATGGATCAAAAGCTCACATTTGGTTTGCTAGTCGGATTCGGTCATTTTCATGCAATCAAGGCTACAAACTATAAGTGTGATTTTAAAAATTCTGTTCTGACCAGGCAATTTAGCATCAAAGTAAACATGTTGGTTCTCAAGTTCTAGGTTAAGCAGTCTAAGCATCATTATGAAAGATTGAACAACAACTTAACATAAAAAATCCAGAACTGAGCCATTCTAATGCTAGAGAGACTGGACAGGAATCACTACAAGAAAAAGACAATTTAACAGCAGAGGTTTAACAGCGGCCAGAATATTGCAGTTGTTAAATTAAAAAAAAGGGAAATTTAACAGCGGCTAAGTGGCCGCTGTTAAATTAGACAGTTTAACAACGGCCACAGGCCGCTGTTAAAATACTAAGTCCTGATTCGCTTAAACAGATTCACACGGATAGCTCCCAAAAATGTGTGAACCGTTGATTTAATCTCAACGTTTCTTATTTCTTCTTCCCAAAAACCCTAATCAGTCTCTCCCTCATCCTCAACTCGCCGCCGCCGGCGGTCCCAAAACCCACTCCCGTTGATCCCCGACTGCTACTTCTTCTTCTTCTTCTTCTTCCTGATTTGAGACAGTCGCCACCACTCTTCTTTTTCTTCTTCTTCTCCTCCTCCTCCTCGGCGGCGGCTTTCCTCTTCTTCTTCCTCTTCTTCTTTTTTTTTTCTTTTTCATCTTCTTCTTCATCTTCTTTTTCTTTTTCTTCTTCTTCTTCTTCTTCTTCTTCTTCTTCGCAAAACCTAACTCTGGATCCGGCGAGCTATACGCCTGCGGACAGCCGCATAGAGGAAGAGGAAGAGGAAGACGAGGAGGAGGAGGATGAGGAAGAAGAGGAAGAGGAAGAGGAGGAGGAGGAGGAACAAGAGGAAGAGGAGGAGGAGGAAGAAGAAGAGGAAGAGGAAGAGGAGGAGGAGGACGATCTGGACTATCGCCGGAGGTCCGGCTATTACTTTAATCGGCGGAGAAATTTAACAGCGGCTATAGGCCACTGTTAAATAAATCAATTTAACAGCGGCCTATTTAACGGCGGCAGTCGCGCTGTTAAAATTTTTTAGCATTGGTCATTTTAACAGCGGCCTCCGGCCACTATTAAACGTTGTTTCTGCCGCTGTTAAATGCAGTGTTTTTTGTAGTGAATCACGAGGCACACTAAAACACAATCAAGGGCAATCAAGTTCATGCAAGGTTCTCTAGCATCCTACCCCACACTTAAATCGTACTGTGTCCTCACAGGACTACAACTAGAGTTCAGAGTGAAGTAGAAAACCTGGACCAAGATGGTTGGTGTAGGGGATGACCACGGATCCTCGGAGCAGAAGCAATCTACCAAAGTGAAGCAAAGGGAATCTACCGATTGCCTGCAAAACAAAAACAAATGAAAGATAAAAAGGTAACCGGGACAAGTGTCCCGGTTCCACACAGAAAAAAGTTGGATTGAAATCCGCAAAGAGGAAATAAAAAGAAAGGACCATGATTAACCGTCGTTGTGCGGGTTCAATCAAATACTACTAAGCTAGAAAGCTAGGGTAGATCGTATTCCATGGGTCTTCTAATGATCGATTACTCAAATAAGCTGGCAAATTACTCAGGTTAAACACTTTGTGCGTGGTGTGAGTTCCACGACTTCTAATTCAAAGAAATGCACGGAAATTAAAAATTGAAACTGAAAACAGATTGGAAATTAGCGTTGAAAACAGAGATGACAGACGAACTTAGACTTCGAATCCCCCTTCGTTCACCAGAGCATAGGCAATCAGCAGATCAGTGGATTTCAATTCTCATTCAATCAATTTCTAAGACACCACCATAACTCCTGACCCTTAGGTTTAAGACCGGCGAACGTTCGCTCTATCCGTTCTAGCTACCAAGATTAATTAGCCGCCCGGGTACAGTCGCCTCTCGCAACGACTTAACTTAACTGGTGGAATTACTAATGATTTATGAGTTACTCTTGCAGTGGATTAACCCTAATTGGTTCCTACGAAAGGCACACTCCAATGATTAGGTTAGTTCTTCAATTCAATGTTTTAAAGTAAGGCGAGCGTTCGCTTCTATCCTTAGCTTAACAAGAATCTAATCTAGGTGATCAATCCAGACAAGAAACATGAACGATGAAGAACAAATCAAACATGAAAGAGAAACTGATTGAAGTTTGAATCTAATCACCACCGATCCGTGACCGCTTTAAAGCCCTGGGTCACTTAGGGTTCATCTAGTCTAAGCTCTAAGAGTTTAGCTAATCATGTTTTTCACAAAAGAATCAAAGACAAAGATAGAGTTCATCGTATAGAGGAAGAACAGAAAAGGATCTGAAAAACCTAATTAAGACAACTCCGGCAGAACTTCGATCTTTCGGTAAACTGCAATCCTAGCTCCGAGTCTTCGAGATGGAAGGGATGGCGTCACGATCTCTTTCCGGCTCTTCGGACTCTAACTCTGCTCCAGAACTTGAGAGAATTCTGAAGTAATCGGTATTAGTTGGAAATTATGATTCTGAAAAGTATATCTTGATTTGGGCCGCCGGTTAAGTATTTATACTTAACCCTAATACCGCCGGTTTTTAACTGATATTTTCGCCAAAAATGTGAAGAGATTTTTGGCGAAAATCAATTTGTAAAATGACTTAACGTCGGCTGCTTTTCTCATGTGTTTTTCGGACCATTGGTTCTCGGTGAAAACTTAGTGTTTTCGCCGAAAACTTCCTTGAGTGAGCTTCAGTCGATTTGTTCATATATTTTCGCCGAAAACCTTAGGTGTTTTTCGCCGAAAATGTCAGTGTAAAATGGGGCAGACTTTGGTTCGACTTGATTGAGTCCTTGGATCGATTCCGGTGTGATTCCTCGAGGTTCCAATGCCTTAGACACGTCATTGGCTACTTATTTGACAGCAAAAACCTGTGCTAACATAGAAACACTAGAAAACCATCAAATAGACCCGAAACGGGCCAAAGTAACACAAATGGCACGAGATAGAGCAATTGATTGAATATTCGTTATTCTACCCTAAAAACTGTGTCTTAAGCAAGGAAATGTCGCTTAGATGAGGCTGATAATCACGTCAAATCGAGTGTCATCAGACCAGAAAAGGAATACAACCCGATCACTGCTGGTCAGGTGCATCGGGAGGGGGAATGTGGAGGGCGTCACCTATCTGTCGCTGCCATGCCAGCTGTGCCTCATACCTCTCGTCAGTGCGGAGCATGTGCTGCTGCATAATAATCCATCTGGCATCCTGAGTGTCGGTATCTTGGATCCGCCACTCCTGGAGTCGCTCGTACAGCACTCTAACGTCCGCGGGATGCGGTCGATGCTGAGGGTGAGGCCCTTGGTATGGCTCTGGAATGGGCGGCGGCGACTGGTACTTATACCCTGCCTGATGATGTGGCGAGGGTGTATGATCATGAAACTCCGGCTCTGACTGGGGCTGCGGCTCCCCAAAATCATCTTCTTCCTCCGACTCGGCCTCGTGATGAAGAGGAGGAGGCGCCGCCACCTGTGGACTGAGGTCCAGCTCAAGGGCGTACTCGGCCGCTAAATCTCCATTGACGGTGTACACTCTGCGTCGTGGGACGTCCGGGCAATATTCTTGGCCCAGACCGAGGGAGATGATGAGTTGGCCGACAAAGTTGCCTCCCAGAAGTGAGCAAGGTGGCTTCATCTTCTGAGTCTTCTGGCGGAATAAGCGTGCAAGCACCCATCCGGGATGAAGAGGGTAACTCTCCCAGATGGCGCGATGGAGGAGAATCTCCTCTCTGCTGATATGGTGGTGGTCCTTCTCTGGAACAAACAGTAGTGATCTACGCCAAACCATATGAATTAATCGATAGAGCGGGTGAGAGAGGGACTTAACTGAGTTGTGCTTTGTGGTCCGAGCATCGGGTACTCCGGTCATATGGCTCTAGAGTGCGTCATACTCCTCCCCGTTGCCGGTGTTGTTCTCCCAGCCGAGGTGATGTCCCTCGTAATGTGCTCGGGGGATTCCTAGATGAGCTGCAAACTCATCGTAGGTGAACTCCTTGTACACCCCGCCAAGATAGAAAGAGACGACCTTCTTGCGCTGCCTCTTCTTGTGCTCGTCCAGATCGAATGTCGCCCAGAACTCCTGGAGAGCGACGTCTGGAAAGTCAGCAGCAAGGGTGGTCAGCTCCAGCAGTCCTGCAGGTATCAATGCGTCGAGCACATTCCGGTGCTAGTCCTCATCGTGCTCGGAGAGTGACTCCATAGATAATGCTCGAGCCTCTGGTAGCGCTCGAAGTAGTGCTGGGGTAGGCGGGCGACAGTGGCGTGGTATCCGACACGGCCAGGGAAAGCTGGTGGAGGGCCCTGGACGGCTGGTGTGATGAGAACGGGAGCTCGGGAGCTAGAGCCGGTGTCAAGTCGCGCCTTAGTCCTGCGCTCATGAGTGACATTCCTAAAACGAGAAACGAAACCAGATTAAGTAACTAATAACCCACCCCACACTTAGTAGAAAAACTCAATTTCACAAAGAAATGAGGGAAACCGAGTGGGGGTAAGCAAAGTAAATAACCGGTAATCACAATAAATCATAGGGCATGCATATGTCTATCCGGAATGTTCAAATCATGATTAGAGATCGGAAGTCAAACCAACATTCAAAAAGTCAACATCATAACACATTGAGCCCTAATCATGGCAATTACTAGTTCAAAGCAGGAAATGACAGCATAATTAATAACTCAGATGGCAAGCACGGTAATATGAACGTGAATGAACACACGTGGCAGCCAAGCAAGCATAGATAGCTCATGGTCAAACCGACATTTCTCAAAAGTCAACACCGCAAATAATCAATCTTTAAGCATATCAACACACGATCAAATGGTATTACAATTCAGAATAATTCTCCCTAAGCATGCTAGATCGGTCCAAAATGTTCAGCTAACCTAGTTCACACGAAATCAGTCGGCACGCAGATCGAGGTAAACCAAAAAGTCAACCAAAAGTCAACCCTGATGAAATTCAGCATTCAACATGTCAAAAGATTCGGAATGAAAAGTTCTATAACTTACCTTGAAGCCATGGGTGCTGAAAATGAACGGAGAAAGAGAAATTGGTGAAAAATCGAGAGATTTAGGGTTTGGCTCAACGGGAGCTCTAGAGCTCCGATTCGACTGATCTATGGCTCAAAATGATCGGAAAAGGGAGGGGAGAGGTGCGGCAGTGGGCAATGGACGGCGGCGGCAAAAATGTGGCGGCGGCGGCGAGGGTTTTTAAAACAGGGGGAGGGTTTTGAAATTTTCGAAAATGAAGAAGTGTGGGGGAGAGAGAGAATGTGACCGGGAAATAGGGGAAAAATTGTTTGATTTTGTCTCAAGTTTTTGGCGAAAATGTGTGTAATTTTTCACCAAAAACACAATTGAAAAACGTCTGCCGGTTTTCAAAGGAGTTTTTGCCGAAAACTCATAGAGTTTTCACCAAAAAGTTTAGTTAAAATCGACCAGAAAACACAGTGGGATTTACAAGGAAGTTTTCGCCGAAAAATGGATCAGTTTTCGCCGAAAATTTTGACCTGTACGATTTAAAATATTTTTGTAATCTCGGCAAACTTCAGAAAATCACAATTAAATCCACAAAAATCGGAACAACCTCAAACAACTTGCGATTGAAACGATGACACACAGAATACACACGAAAAATAAGAAATCATGCAAACTAACACTTTTGGCTCCCCCGAACCGACTCTAAAACACTAAGTTTCACACAAATGAAAAACTGACTCCAGCCGTGGGTTGCCTCCCACGAAGCGCTCTTTTATTAACGTCCTTGAGCTGGACGATACCTGGACGGTATTAGGAGACATCCCAACTTAGGATCTCCTTAACGCTAGCATCGGAGTTCATGAAGTAGAGCTTCGGGGCATCTCCGTCAAGCATAAATTTCTTCCCGTTAGCGTGTATGAGCTTGGTACGTCCATCGGGAAGGTGATCAGTGATCCTGAACGGACCAAAAAGTTCTTTCAAGCGGTCATCCTCTACAAGGAAGACGGTGGAAGGAATGAGAACGATCGGCTTCGTCTTCTCTTTAACCTCCGACTTTGTATCACCAGGATCGGTGATCGTCGGTATTTCCTTAGGAGATGCTTTTGGCTTCTCCTTCAATACTCGTTCCGGCGCCGGTAGCTCGAAACTAATTGGTGGTGCAGCTGGCTCGGCAGAAGGTGGTGGAACAACTGGTCTCCAGACCATTTGACTTGTATTCTTCTAATTCCTTCTCCGCGATCTGTCAGGTTCCTTGCTCGGTGGTGAAGAAGAGGCTTTCAGTTCCTTCTTCTTTGGCGGCTTCTGAGCAGCAAATTTTGGTTTCTGCTTGGTAATCTGTTTAACACCTGCAACAACAGTTGATCTAGGACCACTAGAAGAGATGTCAGTAACGGAGTTGATCGGAGTCAACTCCACAATTTCAACTGCTAGACAATGAGATTCTTCATTCAAAGGAGTATATTTCATTCCATCTTTAAGGCGGAACGTTATCGTGTCCTTACCAACCCTCAAAGTCAAAGAACCATTGGAACGTTAATTTTCATTCCAGTTGTTGCCATGAAGGGTCGTCCTATGAGAATGGTAGAATCATCCTTACTAGTATCTATGATCACATAGTCAGCTAAGAACGTAAAAGGACCACATTTAGTAACAACGTCTTTTATCTCTCCTCTCAGGCTTTTCAGTGATCTATCAACAAAGACAAGTTGAATGCTAGTTGGTTCAAGTTTTCCTAGGTTCAATTTTCCAAATAAACTCATAGGCATAACATTGACAGACGCGCCTAGATCAACCAAACTACGTTCTATCTCAACATCATTGATAACTAGAGGAAGCGTGAAAGAACCAGGATCAGAACACTTCGCTGGATATGGCGATGAAGGTTTCTTGCTACGAGCGGCAGGATATCCTTCTTTACCTCCCCACATGCCAGTCTCGATCCTCGCCTTCGGTAGCAATGCTCTTGGAAAAGGAGGCTTCACGTAGTACGGAGCAAGAGGAGGATCATACTCCTTAAGTGCCTCCTTCGGTGCTTCCTTCTTCTCTTGAGCTTCATCAGTCCTGCATAAATTAGAAGAAGCATTAGTAGATGAGTTTGTCGGTTCTTGAACGGATACCATCTTAGCTTGCTCCTTTCTCGGATTTGGCTTGGTTTAGCTCGGAAGTTGGCCGAATGGTCGACCAGATGCTAGCATGCTAGAGATCTGGTTCACAGCCTGCTCAATTCTTTGACCGGATGTGATCTGTTCTTGGTTGAGAAGAGCTTGGGCCTTGAACTGACTGTCATGATCGTCAAGCCTGGTGATGATCTGACTAAGCTTCTTGTCCAGTTCGCTGACGTTGTTTTCCCTCTGATGTTGCTGCCCTGTATAAGTATTATTCAGATATTGATTCTGGCGATTGCCAGGAGCAGTTCAATAATTACCCGGATTGCGGTGCGGTGGATGGTTCGGCTTCTGATCCTAAGCTGGACCAGCTGGTTGGCTGTTCTGATTCTGGTTGGCGCCGGCATTGTAGGGAGGTCTATCTTGATAATTCCCCTGTTGCCTGAAATTGCGGTAGCCAACATAACCGTTCTGATTGTTGTTGAAGCCTTGTTGAACGAAATTCACTTCTTCGGCAGACCAGACTTCTGTTTTACCAAAATTCTGGCATCGGCCTCCATTATGCGCACAAGCTCCACACCACTCGCAATCGGCAACGTAGAGAGCGGCTGCCGGTGGCTTGATGGGTGTAGAAGACTTCTTCAGATGCTTATCTACCTCTGCCTTGATAGTTGCTTCGCGATCGAGCTTGCTTCTTGATCCTTCGGATTGTCGCTCCCAGTTGCTCGACTTGGAAGCACAAATCGTGAAATGAAGAAGAGCAGCTTCAAGTGTAAGCATAGTGTAATCCCCTTCAGCTAGGGAATTGACCCATTTGGCTGATTCTTCTCGAAGACCTCGAGCAAAGATTTCAGCTAACTGCCTCTGCTTGAATCCGTGGTGAGGACAGTTGTAGAGAAGTTCTTGAAATTCATTCCAAGTATCATATAAGCTCGCTCCTTCCTTCTGAGAGAATCAGGCGATGCTGTCCTTGAAGGCTGTTGTCCTAGAAGGAGGGAAGTACTCTTCTACGAAGTATTGAGCAAGAGTCTCCCAGTTGGTGTAGTAGCCAGGTGGTTTGCTCGTAAGCCACCTCTTAGCTGGGCCTTTTAGAGAGAACGGGAAAGCTCTCAAGCAAAGAGTGTTCTTGTCGAGATTTCCGTTCTTGAAAGTGCTGCAGAGATCAAGGAAATCCGCCAGATGTGTGCAAGGATTGTCTAGTGGCCTGCCTTCAAACTGTAGATCCCTAGAGATCATAGTCAAGAATGGAATCTAGATCTCATAGTCAGGATCGCCTTCAATGCGCGGCACGGCAATGGAAGATCGAAAGCTAGTCGCGCTTGGCTTGTTGTAATCAGCTAGACTCTTCGGTGCAACTGGTGGTGGAGGTTGACCGCCTGGTGGTGGTGGTGGTAATTGATTATCCATGGTAGGAGATGGAGGAGGTGAAAGTGACTCGGTGTATGAAGCGGATGAAGATGACGGTGAAGATGGAGATGAGGAACTCTCCTTCAGTTCCTCGATCTTGATCGGAGTGACAGATGGAGGTGGATTGGTTCTGCCTCTCTACGGAATCTGTGATTGTCTTGTTGGAGTAGAACTGCCTGGTCTCTCTACACTCTTAGCCTTGTCTTCCTTGGCAGTTTGAGAGCGCGTATGAGGGCGACGGTGCATACACCTGTGAACAACCTACAAATTACAAAAACAAACGAAACCAGTGTAAAATCGAAGTGGATGGAAAGGTGAAAGATGGAAAGTTGATGACACTCGATTTGACGTGATTATCAGCCTCATTTAAGCAACATTTCCTTGCTTAAGACATGGTTTTTAGGGTAGAATAACGAATATTCAATCAATTTCCCTATCTCGTGCCATTTGTGTTACCTTGGCCTGTTTCGGGTCTATTTGATGGTTCTCTAGTGTTTCTATGTTAGCACAGGTTTTTGCCATCAAATAAGTAGCCAAGGACGTGTCTAAGGCGTTGGAACATCGAGGAATCGCACCGGAATCGATCTAAGGAGCCAACCAAATCAAACCAAATCCTGCCCCGTTTTACAAAGGAATTTTCTGCGAAAACACCTTGGGTTTTCGGTGAAAATACATGAACAAATCCACTGGAGCTCAACCAAGGAAGTTTTCACCGAAAATATCAAGTTTTCGCAGAGAACCATCGGTCCGAAAAACACAGGAGAATTCAGCCGGCGGACAACCCATTTTGTAAAGGAATTTTTGACGAAAATTCCTTCATATTTTTGCCGAAAATCTCAGTTAAAATCCGGCGGTATTAGGGTTAAGTATAAATACTTAACCGGCGGCCCAAATCAGGATATACTTTTTCAGAATCATAATTTCCGACGAATACCAAATACTTCAAGGATTCTCAAGAGTTCTGAAGGGGAGTTTAGAGTTTGAAGAGCCGGAAAGAGATCGTGACGCCATCCCTTCCATCTCGAAGACTCGGAGCTAGGATTGCAGTCTACCGGAAGATCGAAGTTCCGCAGGAGTCATCTTAATTAGGTTTTTCAGATACTTTTCTGTTCTTCCTTTGTATGATGAACTCTATCTTTGTCTTTGATTCTTTTGTGATGAACATGAGTAGCTAAACTCTTAGAGCTTAGACTAGATGAACCCTAAGTGACCCAGGGCTTTAAGCGGTCACGGATCGGCGGTGATTAGATTCAAAGTTCAATCAGTTTCTGTTTCATGTTTGATTTGTTCTTCATTGTTCATGTTTCTTGTCTGGATTGATCACCTAGATTAGATTCTTGTTAAGCTAAGGATAGAAGTGAACGCTCGTCTTACTTTAAAACATCAAATTTAACAATTAACCTTATAATTGGAGTGTGCCTTTCGTAGGAACCGATTAGGGTTAATCCACTGCAAGAGTAACTCATAAATCATTAGTAATTCCACCAGTTAAGTTAAGTCGTTGCGAGAGGCGACCGTACCCGGGCGGCTAATTAATCTTGGTAGCTAGAACGGATAGAGCGAACGTTCACCGATCTTAAACCTAAGGGTTAGGAGTTATGGTGGTGTCTTAGAATTGATTGAATGAGAATTGAAATCCGCTGATCTGTTGATTGCCTATGCTCTGGTGAACGAAGGGGGATTCGAAGTCTAAGTTCGTCTGTCATCTCTGTTTTCAATCTATTTTTAGTTTCAATTTTTAATTTCTTTGCATTTCTTAGAATTAGAAGTCGTGGAACTCACACCACGCACGACGTGTTTAAATCTGAGTAATTTGCCAGCTTATTTGAGTAGTCGATTATTAGAAGGCCCGTGGAATACGATCTACCCTAGCTTTTGTTAGCTTTGTTAGTTATTTGTTTGAACCAGAACAACGACAAGGGTTCATCAAATTGGCGCCGTTGCCGGGGACTTCTTTTGATTGTTTGAAAGAAGAACTGGCAATTTATTCTTCTACTTTCCATCTTTCACTTTTCCACCCACTTCGATTTTACACTGGTTTTGTTTGTTTTTGTTATTTGTAGGTTGCTCACAGGTGTATGCATCGCCGCCCTTGGACTCGCTCTCAAACCGACAAGGCTAAGAGTATAGAGAGACCAGGTAGTTCTGCTCCACCTCGACAATCACAGATTCCAAGGAGAAGCAGAACCAATCCACCTCCATCCGTCACTCCGATTAAGATTGAGGAACTGAAGGAGAGTTCCTCATCTTCACCTTTACCGTCATCTTCATCCGTTTCATACACCGAGTCACTTTCACCTCCTCCATCTCCTACCATGACTGATTAGTTACCACCACCACCACCACCAGGTGGAAATCCACCACCACCACCTGCACAGAAGAGTCTAGCTGACTACAACAAGCCGAGCGCGACTAGTGTTCGATCTGCCATTGTCGTGCCGCGCGTTGAAGGAGATCCTGACTATGAGATCAAGATTCCATTCTTGACTATGATCTCTAGGGATCTACAGTTTGAAGCCAGACCACTAGACAATCCGTGCACACATCTGGCGGATTTCCTTGATCTCTGCAGCACTTTCAAGAACAGAAATCTCGACAAGAATACTCTTTGCTTGAGAGCTTTCCCGTTCTCTCTGAAAGGCCCAGCCAAGAGGTGGCTTACTGGCAAACCACCTGGATATTACACTAATTGGGATACTCTGGCTCAGGACTTCATTGAAGAATACTTCCCTCCTGCCAGAACAACAGCCATCAAAGACAACATCGCCAGATTCTCCCAAAAAGAAGGCGAAAGCTTGTACGATACTTGGAATCGATTTCAAGAACTTCTCTACAACTGTCCTTATCACGGATTCGAGCAGAGGCAGTTAGCTGAAATCTTTGCTCGAGGTCTTCGAGAAGAATCTGCCAAGTGGGTCAATTCTCTAGCTGAAGGGGATTGCACTACGCTCACACCTGAAGCTGCTCTTCTTCATTTTACAAACTGTGCTTCCAAGTCAAGGAACTGGGAGCGACAATCAGAAGGATCAAGGAGCAAGCTCGATCTCGAAGCTACTATCAAGGCATAAGTAGAGAAGCATCTAAAGAAGTCTTCTACACCAATCAAACCGCCGGCAGCTTCTGTCTATGTTGCTGATTGCGAATGGTGTGGAGCTTGTGCGCATAATGGAGGTCGTTGCCAGAATTTTGGTAAGACGAAAGTCTGGTCCGCCGAAGAGGTAAATTTTGTTCAACAAGGCTTTGTTAACAATCAAAATGGTTATCCTGGCTACCGCAACTTCAGGCAGCAAGGGAACTATCAAGACAAACCTCCCTACAATAATGGCGCCAACCATAACCAGAACCAGAATAACCGCCCAGCTGGTCTAGCTCAGGATCACAAGCCTAACCATCCACCGGGTGGTGTCTATCAGCCGCCACACCGTAATCTCAGTAACTATGGAACTGCTCCTGGCAATCGCCAGAATCAATATTTGAATAACACCTATACAGGTCAGAAGTACCAGAAGGAAAACAACGTCAGTGACCTGGACAAGAAGCTTAGTCAGATCATCACCAGACTCGATGATCATGACAGTCAGTTCAAAGCTCAAGCTCTTCTCAGTCAAGAACAGATAGCAGCCAGTCAAAGAATTGAGCAGGCTATGAACAACATCTCGAGCATGCTAGCATCTGGTCAACCATTTGGCCAACTTCCGAGCCAGATAGAGCCGAATCTGAGAAAGGAACAAGCTAAGATGGTATCTGTTAAAAAGTTTACAAGCTTATCTGCTGACGCTTCATCTGTTTTACACAGGATCACTGAAACTCCAGAGAAGAAGGAAGCACTGAAAGTGGCAGCTAAGGAGGATGATCCTCCTCTTGCACCGTAATATGTGAAGCCTCCGTTTCCAAGAGCATTGCTACAAAATGCAAGGATCGCGACTGGCATGAAGGGGAATAAAGAAGGATATCCTGATGCTCGTAGCACAAAACCCTCCTCTCCATATCCAGCTAAATGTTCTGATCCTGGTTCTTTCACTCTACCTCTTGTCATTAATGATGTTGAGATAGAACGTTGTTTGGTTGATCTTGGCGCGTCTGTTAATGTTATGCCTATGAGTCTGTATGAAATTGAACCTAGGAGAACTTGAACCGCCTAGCATGCAACTTGTCTTTGCTGATAGATCACTTAAAACCCCTAGGGGAGAGATAAAAGACGTTATTACTAAATGTGGTCCTTTCACGTTCTTAGCTGACTTTGTTATCATTGATACTAGTAAAGATGATTCTACCATTATTATAGGACGACCCTTCATGGCTACTACTGGAATGCAAATTAACGTTCGAAATGGTTCTTTAACTTTGAGGGTTGGTAAAGAAACGATAACATTTTGCCTTAAAGACGGAATGAAATATAATCCTAAGAGTGAAGAATTTCATTGTCTAGCTGTTGAAACTGTGGAGTTGACTCCGGTCAACTCCGTCACTGACATCTCTTCTAGTGTTCCTAGCTCAATTGTTACTACAGGTGCTGAACAGATTACCAAGCAGAAACCGAAATCTGTTCCTCAGATGCCGCCAAAGAAGAAGGAACTGCAAGCCTCTTCTACACCACCGAGCAAAAAACCTAGCAGGCCCCGGGGGAAGAACAAGAATACGAAGACTCAAATGGTTTGGAGACCAGTTGTGCCGCCACCTTCTACCGAGCCAGCTGCACCACCAATTCATTCCGAGATACCAGCGCCGGAACAAGTATTGAAGGAAAAGCCGAAAGCATCTCCTAAGGAAATACCTACGATCACCGATCCTAGTGATACAAAGCTGGAGGTTAAAGAGAAGACGACGTCAATCATTCTCATTCCTTCCACCGTCTTCCTCGTAGAAGATGATCCCTTAAAAGAGCTCTTTGGTCCGTTCAAGATCACTGAGCACCTTCCCGATTTACGTACCAAGCTTACACATGCTAACGGGAAGAAATTCACGCTCACCGGAGATACCCCAAAGCTCTACTTCATGAACTCTGATGCTAGCATTAAGGAGAACCTGAGTTGGGATGTCTCCTAATACCGTCCAGGTATCGTCCAGCTCAAGGACGTTAATCTAGAGCGCTTCGTGGGAGGCAACCCACGGTTGGAGTCAGTTTTTCATTTGTGTCAACCTTAGTGTTTTAGAGTCGGTTCGGGGGAGCTAAAAGTGTCATTTTGTTTGATTTCTTATTTTTCCTGTGTAGTCTGTGTGTCGTAGTGTCAATTGCAAGTCAATTGAGGTTTTTCCGATTTTTGTGGATTTAACTGTGATTTTCTAAAGTTTGCCGGGATTGCGAAAATTTTTCAATCGTGCAGTTCAAAATTTTCGGCGAAAATATACCATGTTTTTGGCGAAAATTCCCTTTAAAACCTCACTGTGTTTCTAGACGATTTTTGTTAACATTTTCGGCGAAAACTATTTAATGTTTTCGGCGAAAACCCTTTTTAAAACTGGCAGTGCTTTTTAACTGATGTTTTTGGCGAAAAATTGCACTAATTTTCGCCGAAAACTCAAGGCAAAATTTTCGGACTTATCCTTTTAATTCCCGGTCATGTCTCCCTCTCTCCTCACTTTCCAATTTTCGAAAATTTCAAAAACCTCCCCCAGTTAAAACAAACCCGTCGCCGCCGCCACCATTTCGCCGCCGCCGCCCGTTGCCAACCGCCACCGCCGCCGCACGTCTCCCCTTCCGTTTCTGATCAACCCGAGCCCTAGAACAGTCAAATCGGAGCTCTAGAGCTCCAGTTCAGCCAAACCCTAAACTTTTTGGTTTTCTCTGATTTCTCTTTCTCCGTTCATTTTCAGCACCCATGGCTTTAAGGTAAGTTGTAGAACTTTTCATTACGAATCTTTTGACATATTGAATGCTGAATTTCGTCAGGGTTGACTTTCAGTTGACTTTTCGGTTTACCTCGATTTGCGTGCCGACTGATTTCGTGTGAACTAGGTTAGCTGAACTCGTTGGACTGATCTAGCATGATTAGGGAGTATTGTACTTAATTTTCATATCGTTTGATCATGTGTTGCTTTGCATAAGACCTATTCTTTGTGGTGTTGACTTTTGAGAAATGTCAGTTTGACCATGAACTGTTTATGATCAGTTGGCTGCGTTATGTGCTCATTTACGTTCATCTTATTGTGCTTGCCATCTGAGATCATATTATGCCGTCATTTCCCGCTTTATGATAGTCTTGCCATGATTAGGGTTCAATGTTCGATTATGTTGACTTTTTGAATGTCGTTTTGACTTCTGATCTCTGATTGTGATAATTCCATTCTAGTTGTGTCCTAAGCATTTATTTTAATTGTTTGGGATTACCGGTTAATCAGCTTTGCTTACCCCCACTCGGTTTTCCTTATTTCTTTGTGAAATTGAGTTTTATCGACTAAGTGTGGGGTAGGGTTTTAGTTTGACTAATCTGGTTTGTTTTCTTGCTTAGGAACGTAACTCATGAGCGCAGGACCAAGCAGAGACTTGACACCGCCTCCAGCTCCCGAGCCCCCGCTCCCGTCACACCTGCCATCCATGGACCTCCCCCAACTTTCCCTGGCCGTGTTGGGTACCACCACACCGTTGCTCGCCCGCCCCCGTACTACTTCGAGTGCTACCAGAGGCTCGAGAATATCCTTGGAGCTGTTGTTCCCCTTTTCCATGGAGTCGTTCGATCTAGACGAGCACAAGAGGAGGCAGGGCAAGAAGGTCGTTTCCTTCTATCTAGGCGGGGTGCACATGACACTCACTTATGATGAGTTTGTAGCTTATCTAGGCATTCCCCACGAGCACTACCATGTTCATTACCTCGGCTGGGAGAACGACGATGACGACAGAGAGGAGTACCATGCACTCTGGAGCCACATGACTGGAGTGCCCGGCGATCGTCTCATGAAGCATAATTCAGTTAAGTCTCTCTCTCATCCTCTCTATAAATTCATTCACATGGTTTGGCGTCGTTCTCTGTTGTATGCTCCACAGAAGGACCGCCACCATATCAGCCGAGAGGAGCTTCTTCTTCATCGCGCCATCCGGGAGAGCACTCTTCACCCCGGATGGGTGCTTGCCCGACTTCTCCGCAATAAGACTCAGAGGTCAAAGCCACCTCGCTCACTTCTGGGAGGCAACTTTGTAGGCCGACTCATCATCTCCTTCGGCCTCAGCCACGAATATGGCCTGAACATCCCCCAGCCCCCAGGTAGCAGCAGATCCTCCTCCCCAAGATGAGGATGAGTCAGAGGAAGAAGATGACTCTGAGGAATCTCAGCCTCAGTACGAGCCAGAATTTCATGATCATACACCCTTGCCACACCATCAGGCAGGGTATGCACGCCAGTCGCCGCCGCTCATTCCAGATCCATATCAGGCGCCTCACCCGCAGCACCACCCGCACCCCGCGGATGTTGGGGAGCTATATGAGCGACTGCAGGAGTGGCGCATCACCGACAACGCCACTCAAGAGGCGAGATGGACTATTATGCAGCAACATATGCACCGCTCCAACGAGCGGTATGAGGCACAGCTGGCGTGGCAACGTCAGCTCGGCGACTTCCTCCACTTTCCACCCCCCGATGTGCCTGACGAGTAGTGATCGGGTTGTATCCTCTTTCTTGTCCCGGTTTCCTTTTTATGTTTCATTTGTTTTTGTTTTGTAGGCAGTTGGGAGATTCTCTTTGTTTCGCTTGGGTAGATTCCCTCTGCTCCGAGGATCCGTGCTCATCCCCTACGCCAACCATCTCGTTCCAGGTTCTTCTACTTCACTCTGAACTCTAGATTTAGTCATGTGAGGACACAGTACGATTTAAGTGTGGGGTAGAATGCTAGAGAACCTTGCATGAACTTGATTGCCCTTGATTGTGTTCTTGTGTGCCTCGTGATTCCTTTCCAGTCTCTCTAGCATTAGAATGGCTCAGTTCTTGATTTTTGATGTTAAGTTGTTGTTCAAACTGTCACAATGATGCTTAGACTGCTTAACCTAGAACTTGAGAACCAACGTGTTTACTTTGATGCTAAATTGCCTGGTCAGAACAGAATTTTTTAGATCACACTTGTAGTTTGTAGCCTTCATTGCATGAAATTGACCGAATCCGACTAGCAAACCAAATGTGAGCTTTTGATCCATTGCACGTAACTTGCAATTTCAATTATGTCTGAGTGATTTTCTGTTTGCTTGAATGAGTTAGAATTTGCATGAGACCTACTCGAGACCACACGATGACACGAGTTCTAGAATGATAGGGGCACCTAGATTCAGCTACTAAGCCAGATAGCCTACCCAACGATAAAATCCATTACGTTTAAACCCTTGAGCTTGGCCTGTTCTTTCGGTTCGATAATACATTACAGCCATTTCCCATTCTTTCATTCCCCGTTGATCCCTGTGGTTGTAGTTCTAGATTGACCAACCGGAAGTCAGTTTGTGGTAACCTGCCTATAGCCATTAAACGGGTGGTCTTAGCTATTATGTCCAAACGTGTAAACCCCTCTAGCAACTAAAAGAAAGAATCGGCACAAAAAATAGAAAAAAAGAAGAAAAGAAGCAAGTTTCGAAAAAAAAAGAGAAAGAAGAAAAATCAGCAAAGCCAAAAAGTTTTAAGTTCAATAAACGTTCTTCTCTCTACATATGGAAGAACGAAGTCAAAAGAAAAGTCAGAAAAGAAAAAAAAGTGTTAAAAGAAAAATAAAAAGTGCTAGGTTGCTTGAGGGTATCTTAGGACGAGATTTCACTATTCCACCCGTGTCTGGTTAGATGATAGGAAGCCACAGATTAGATTCGAGGGAAGTTAGTCGAAAGCTACTCCGCACCAAAGCCATCATCATACTTTCCCATCATCCATCTCATCATAAATCCTTGTAGTGTAGAATTCGTTACAGTCCTAGCAGGGAAGTCCTTCTTGACTGGTTACTCGTGTTGTCACAGTGGTGGAGATGTGGTCGAAATGCAAACTTATGACAGAATTCAGTAACAGAAAATGATTGAGAGCAGAAACACGTCCTTAAACACAGAGAGTGAGAGTTCCCAATTTACTAAATATTTCCTGTGTGAGGAGTCTGGTCGGTCAGGTCAAATTCATGCATAATTGGTTACGATTACTTGTCGTGTGCAGTTTATTAGATGAGACCAGGTTGTTTGGCTGATCTGTATGCATGTTAGGTTTCTTGTTCTAGGATCTATCTGTCTAATAATTCATTGTGTTTGATTGAGCTCCAATTTAATCGATCTTATCATTTGTGAACATGAGCGTTTCTATTCAGTTTGCTTGAGGACAAGCAAAAGCTTAAGTGTGGGGTATTTTGATGACACTCGATTTGACGTGATTATCAGCCTCATTTAAGCGACATTTCCTTGCTTAAGACATGGTTTTTAGGGTAGAATAACGAATATTCAATCAATTTCCCTATCTCGTTCCATTTGTGTTACCTTGGCCCGTTTTGGGTCTATTTGATGGTTTTCTAGTGTTTCTATGTTAGCACAGGTTTTTGCCGTCAAATAAGTAGCCAAGGACGTGTCTAAGGCGTTGGAACATCGAGAAATCGCACCGGAATCGATCCAAGGAGCCAACCAAATCAAACCAAAACCTGCCCCGTTTTACAAAGGAATTTTCGGCGAAAACACCTAGGTTTTTTGGCGAAAATAGATGAACAAATCCACTGGAGCTCAGCCAAGGAAGTTTTCGGCGAAAATATCAAGTTTTCGCCGAGAACCATCGGTCCGAAAAACATAGGAGAATTCAGCCGGTGGACAACCCATTTTGTAAAGGAATTTTCGCCAAAAATCTCAGTTAAAATCCGGCGGTATTAGGGTTAAGTATAAATACTTAACCGGCTACCCAAATCAGGATATACTTTTTCAGAATCATAATTTCTGACTAATACCAAATACTTCAAGGATTCTCAACAGTTCTGAAGGGGAGTTTAGAGTTCGAAGAGCCGGAAAGAGATCGTGACGCCATCCCTTCCATCTCGAAGACTCGGAGCTAGGATTGCAGTCAACCGGAAGATCGAAGTTCTGCCGGAGTCGTCTTAATTAGGTTTTTCAGATACTTTTCTGTTCTTCCTTTGTATGATGAACTCTATCTTTGTCTTTGATTCTTTTGTGATGAACATGAGTAGCTAAACTCTTAGAGCTTAGACTAGATGAACCCTAAGTGACCCAGGGCTTTAAGCGGTCACGGATCGGCGGTGATTAGATTCAAAGTTCAATAAGTTTCTCTTTCATGTTTGATTTGTTCTTCATTGTTCATGTTTCTTGTCTGGATTGATCACCTAGATTAGATTCTTGTTAAGCTAAGGATAGAAGCGAATGCTCACCTTACTTTAAAACATCAAATTGAACAATTAACCTTATAATTGGAGTGTGCCTTTCGTAGGAACCGATTAGGGTTAATCCACTGCAAGAGTAACTCATAAATCGTTAGTAATTCCACCAGTTACGTTAAGTCGTTGCGAGAGGTGACCGTACCTGGGCGGCTAATTAATCTTGGTAGCTAGAACGGATAGAGCGAACGTTCGCCGGTCTTAAACCTAAGGGTTAAGAGTTATGGTGGTGTCTTAGAATTGATTGAATGAGAATTGAAATCCGCTGATCTGTTGAATGCCTATGCTCTGGTGAACGAAGGGGGATTCGAAGTCTAAGTTCGTCTGTCATCTCTGTTTTCAATCTGCTTTTAGTTTCAATTTTTTATTTCTCTGCATTTCTTAGAATTAGAAGTCGTTGGAACTCACACCACGCACGAAGTGTTTCAATCTGAGTAATTTGCCAGCTTATTTGAGTAGTCGATTATTAGAAGGCCTGTGGAATACGATCTACCCTAGCTTTTGTTAGGTTTGTTAGTTATTTGTTTGAACCAGCACAACGACAAGGGTTCATCAAAAGTAGAAGAATAAAATGCCAGTTCTTCTTTCGAACAATCAAAAGAAGTTCCCCGGTAATGGCGCCAATTTGATGTACCGTCGTAGAGCGGTGTGACAAATAACTACCAAGCTAGAAGCTAGGGTAGATCGTATTCCACGGGTCTTCTAATGATTGACTACTCAAATATAGAGGCAAATTACTCAGGTTTAACACTTTGTGCGTGGTGTGAGTTCCACGACTTCTAATTCTAAGAAATGCACGTAAATTAAAAATTAAAACTGAAAACAGATTGAAAGATTGGTTGATTAAACAAAGATGACAGACAAGCTTAGACTTTGATTCCCCTTCGTTCACCAGAGCATTGGCAATCAACAGATCAGCGGATTTCGATTCTCGTTCAATCAATTCTAAGACACCACCATAACTCCTTACCCTTAGGTTTAAGACTGGCAAACGTTCGCTCTATCCGATCTAGCTACCAAGATTAATTAGCCGCCCGGGTACGGTCGCCTCTCGCAATGACTTAACTAACTGGTGCAATTATTAACGATTTATGAGTTACTCTTGCAATGGATTAACCCTATCTGGTTCCTACGAAAGGCACACTCCAATGATTAGGTTAATTGTTCTATTTGGTTTTTTAAAGTAAGGCGAACGTTCGCTTCTATCCTTAACTTAACAAGAATCTAATCTAGGTGATCAATCTAGACAAGAAACATGAACAACGAAGAACAAATCAAACATGAAAGAGAAACTGATTGAACTTTGAATCTAATCACCGCCGATCCGTGACCGCTTTAAAGCCATGGGTCACTTAGGGTTCATCTAGTCTAAGCTCTACGAGTTTAGCTACTCATGTTCATACAAAAAGAATCAAAGGCAAAGACAGAGTTCATCTTGGAAAGAGGAAGAAAAGAAAAGGATTTGAAAAACCTAATTAAGACGACTCTGGCAGAACTTCGATCTTCGGCAATCTGCAATCCTAGCTCCGAGTCTTCGAGATGAAAGGGATAGCGTCATGATCTCTTCCTGGCTCTTCGAACTCTAAACTCTACTCCAGAACTCTTGAGAATCCTTGAAGTATTTGGTATTAGTTGGTATTATGAGATATTTTTGGATATGGGACGCAGGTTAAGTATTTATACTTAACCCTAATACCGCCGGATTTTGCCTTGAATTTTTGCCGAAAACCTAGGCAGTTTTCACCAAAAATTCCTTTGTAAATGGGATGACTGCTCGGCTGAATTCTTCTATGATTTTCGGACCTTAGGTTCTCGGCGAAAACTTGGTATTTTCTCCGAAAACTTCTTCTTGAAAGCTCTGCCGATTCTTCATGAGTTTTCGCCGAAAACTCCAAGGGATTTTTGTCGAAAACTTCTTAGTAAATGGGAGCAGGATTTGGTTCGACTTGATTGACTCCTTGGATCGATTCCGGTGTGATTCCTCGAGGTTCCAACGCCTTAGACACGTCCTTGGCTACTATATTTGATGTTAAAAACCTGTGCTAACATGAAAACACTAGAAAACCATCAAATAGACCCGAAACGGGCCAAAGTAACACAAATGGCACGAGATAGAGTAGACGAGTGAATATTCGTTATTCTACCCTAAAAACCATGTCTTAAGCAAGGAAATATCGCTTAAATGAGGCAGATAATCATGTCAAATCGAGTGTCATCACCCGAGTACGGTCACCTCTTGCAGTGGATTAACCCTAACTGGTTCCTACGAAAGGCACACTCCAATGAATAGATAATTGTTGATTTGGTGTTTTAAAGTTAGGCGAACGTTCACTATTATCCTCAGCTTAACATGAATCTAATCTAGGTGATGAAGCTAGAAGAGAAACAGAAACAACGGAGAACAAACCAAACATGCAAGAGAAATTGATTGAATTTCGAATCTAATCACCGCCGATCCGTTACCGCTTTAAAGCCCTGGTCACTTAGGGTTCATCTAGTCTAAGCTCTACGAGTTTAGCTACTCATGTTCATAACAGCAGAAACAAAGACAGAAACAGAGTTCATCATGAGAAGGAAGAGCAGATAGAAACTGTAAAACCTAATTAAGACTACTCTGACAAAGCTCCATTCTCCGGTAATCTTCACTCCTAGCTCCGAGTCTCCGAGGTGGAAAGATGGCGTCACGATCTCTTCCTGGATCTTCGAACTCTCACAACTCTATTCTCTCAAACTTCTTCGGTCTGGAAAATATGTGATATGATGATCCTTTCTTATTGAGCCACCAGTTTATATTTATACTTAACCCTTTCCCAGCTGGATTAGGTTTAGAGTTTTTGGCGAAAACCTTAGGAGTTTTCGGAGAAAACATCTTTGAAAAAGGCTGGCACCGGTCGACTGTTCTCCTATGTTAATTTGATCAAGAGTTTTCGGCGAAGACTTAGTCTTCTCACCGAAAACTTCTCCTTCTATGCTGTGACGATTTCTTCTTGGATTTTTGCCGAAATCTTTAGGACTTTTCGCCGAAATCTTCTTTGTAAAGCTGGGCAGGATTTGTGTTGACTTGATTGATTCCTTGGATCGATTCCGGTGCGATTCCTCAAGGTTCCAATGCCTTAGACACATCCTAGGTTACATCATTTGACGGCAAAAACCTGTGCTATCACAAAAACACTAGAAAACCATAAAATAGACCCGAAACGGGCCAAAGTAACCAAAATGGCACAAGATAGAGCAGTTGAATGAATATTCATTATTCTGCCCTAAAAACCAAGTCTTAAGCAAAGAAATGTCGCTTAAATGGGGCTAAAAATCACGTCAAATGTAACATCCCGTTCTAACCGTACCAGAAATATTGATTAATTCGATTACTACCTAATCATCTAGTTATATATAGATGAATAACACCAATTTTTATTTATCTAATATTAAGTGTCTAGCTACATAAACAAGTATATTTGTTTTCATCCAAAAGTAAATAATCGGCCATGTATGACTAAAAGTGGAAACATTGACTTGTTATAGTTTCATGTTATTGCCAACGCTTACTTAACATTAAAGAAACATAAGTAAAAGGATATTTTGGCTAAACATGATAAAATTAGATTAGGACTTATCTTAGAAAAGGAAACATGATCACGTGGGTGTATATCCCCAATCATTCCACGTAGCTTTAAGAAAGCAATTTGGTTTCATTAAACCAAACTTAAATATTGTAAGGTGAGAGGAATAGCCTTTCATGAAAAGGAGGATGTTTCTGTAAGAAGATACAGAGAGAGACCGATGGAAAATTGGAAGGTAGGAAGGGTAGGAGGAAAAATTGAAAGTGTATTCATATATGGTTTGTGATCGTTCTAAAGTGGGGTTCTGATAAAGAAGATAGCACCGGAGTTTCATCGAACAGAATCGGTGAGGGATTAGCACGGCGTATCGGGTTTGTTGTATCGTGTTATTTACGTTTATTCTTAGTATGAACCTAGGAGAACTAGACTGACTGCTTAGGGGTGTATGTATTTACGTGTTATATGTGGAACCATGATTAATATGTGTTTTAATTATTTGTACTTATCAATAAGTGATTTATCTAATTCCATGTTTCATGTTTCCTTTAAGTTCTCTATTATATGCTACAATATTTGTGATTAGTAAATTGCTCATATTGTCGTTATTTACGTCGTTACTGATAGTTGTGATATTGGATTCGTGATTCAGAGAATGACCTAGTAGGAGGGCTATTCCCGATGAAGTACCACTATGGGACTCCTAAGTTATTATGAGTCAAGTCAAGTATTGTTATGTCAAGATTATACAAGTCATGTGCATTAAATGATTGAGCTAAGGTTAAGGAATATCAAGTTAAGAATCATGAACAAGAACACAAGTCATGTATGGTTTGGTCTCACGGTCATTCATGTAGCAATTAGGGCTCCCCATGCTTTTACTCAATTATCAAGTCAAGTTTATAGTCGCAACCTTTGTATGGTGTAGACTCATTCATGAAATCAAGTTTATAACCTCACTCTTGGTATGGTGGAGGTTCTTTTACAAGTCATGATCACACCCATAGTGGTGTTGAATAACAAGCAAGCAAGCCCGGGAAAGTTAAAAGCATGGGAATAGCCAGCGCCAAATAATTAAAATATGACAAGACGCATGTGCATAAGTCAAGGTGGTTGAGTCTTTTGCCTATTGGGATGCCAGGATAGCTGAGATTTGATCCTAGTGTTTTGGCTTATGTGCTAGATACATGTTAGGGGTATGCTTTGTTATGAACTAACAATGCTATGATTACACTCACTTAGCTATGAGCTGACCCTTTTCTTTATTATCTTTTCCTCTGCTTATCCTTGTGGGTGAGCAGACCAGCAGTAGCAGTAGAGATCCTTGCAGCTTCCAGTAGGTCTAGGAGTTGAAGGCTCGATGAGGTACGGTCTTCAACTACTCCATGCTTGAACGCCTACGGGGGAGTGCATTTTGGCCAAAGATCCATGTTTTCACTTTCATATGTTCTTGACACATTTTCATGCATATGTTAGACCCTTATGCAGGTGTGGCATGTAAAGGCACGTTGTTGTTATCATGTGATCTATGTGTATATAGTACAGATGTATACGTGCTTTGTCGGATTGTAAGGATATATATAGTGGTAGTGTGTCTGTAGTAGCGGCATGAGCTAATAACGGTTTTGGATGTTGTGGATAATCATGGTATGTATATGTAGAAATATGTTATGCTTTATGCAGGTAAGATTAGAAGAACTGTTAGGTCCATTATACGAATACTTCATGTCGAATTTTCAAGAAAAATATCAAGCTATTAAGCAAGTGAATGTAACACTCAAATCATGTTCCGCTGTAATTATGTTAATTCACCGGTTAGGTGTCATGTATAGGTTAGGGTGTTACAAGTTGGTATCAGAGCACGGTTTGCCGTCCGCATTATAGGTATGCTACCTTTTTCTCTTGGGACGTCGCAAACCCCAAAAGAGGGGAGGTATTCCATACCCGTACTTGCACTGGCGATCGAGCGGTTGTGTCCTGTGTGGTGTACTGTTAGTGGTCCACATGCATCATGGTTTTGAAATTTGCATCGATTTTTTAACCTCTTCTTCAAATAACTTCAATAAGATTTGTTTCAAGTAATGAGTGGATCAAGCTAAGGCCAATGTTTTCCCTTGTAGTTCGCATGGAAGCGCAGGTAGTCCCCCTACCAATCAGTCGAGAGGCATGGTGCCTGCTGAAGTAAAACTAGAGGTCTTGGATTATGCTAAGATGAAAAGTTTAGGTGGTAAGGAATTTTATGGCATGACTGATCTGGAGAAGACTGTGGATTGGTTGATGGAGATGGAGGATGTGTTCGAGTATATGTATGCTACCCCAGAAGAGAAAGTACAATATGTAGTTTTCTTGTTGAAGGGGTATGCAAAGAGTTGGTGGTTTTCAGTATCAAGGATTAGTGGGCAACGAGTGGAGTTTACTTGGGATCAGTTCTTGGCTGCCTTTAAGACAGAGTTTCTTCCTGAGGCGTTTGTTAGAACAAAGACTAATGAGTTCACCAGCCTTAAGCAGGGAGATATGATGGTAACCCAATACACTATCGAGTATGTTCGACTTCTTTATTTTGAGGATGGGTTGGCTGACACGGAGAGGAAAAAGAAGCAGAGGTATTTACATGGTTTACAACTAGGATTGAAGGAGAAGATCCATAGGGTGGATGAGGAGAGCATGGCCACTATTAAGGAAGTAGCACTTAAGTATGAGGCATATGAGGCTGAGGGACGTGAAGAGCAGAAAGCCAAACAAGAAGATAGGAAAAGGAAGGCACCAATACAAAGTGGGAGCTATGGTGGACCTCGATATCTATGAAGAGGGGTCCTAACACTAGTTGGAGGATGCCAGCTCAATCTTCTACTGCATCCTCTTACCAGAGACGAGCAGGTTCGGTTCCATCCTTTCCAATATGCGAAGTTTGTCAGAAAAGACATCTTGGTGAGTGTAGGAAGTTTTCTGGGGAATGTTTTCAATGTGGAAAGCTAGGGCATCATGTGTGGGAATGCCCTAATAGAGGAGGAGGGGTTCTACACATTCAGAAGCCTCAGTGCAACAATCTAGAGCCCCAGTCAGAAGTAGTTTTCAAGGTGGTCGCGGTGGATTTCAAAGTGGTCGAGGAGGATTTTAGGGTGGTCGTGGTCGTCAACAAAGTAGTAGACTTGGTGGTCAGAACCAACATCAGGGTACCAGACCTCAGGGTACCAACACAGAGGGTACTAAAGCTCAGGCAGTGCCGAGAGTTTATGCTATGACTAGGGGCGAGGCAGAGGCAGCACCAGAGGTGGTGACTGGTATGCTTTCTATCCTTGGCAAGCAATTATATGCATTGATTGATACTGGTTCATCACATTCCTTTATGTCTTATATGTTTGCACATATGCTACGCTTAGTACCTGATAAGTTAGGATATACCTATGTGTTACGACACCAGGGGGTGATACTTTGAGTGTGGACTCCGTAATTAGAAACTCTTCCATTTGTGTCGGAGGAGCTTTTCTGGTAGCAAATTTGATCCTTTTACCATTTGATGAGTTCGATATCATTCTTGGAATGGATTTCCTTGCTACTCATGGAGCAGTAGGGGATTGTAGTAAGAAGGAAGTGTACTTTAACACTCCAAAGGAGGGACAAGTAGTGTTCAAAGGTATTAAGAAACGAGGGATGAATGTGTTGCTTTCAGCCATGAAGGATTTTGCTTTAGTGCGAGAAGGTTGTGAAGCATATCTCGCTCATGTGATAGTGGATAAGGAAGTAAGGTTAGAAGATGTAGAAGTTGTCAAAGAATTTCCGGATGTATTTCCTGAGGAATTTCCTGGTCTCCCACCGGAACTGGAAATTGAGTTTGACATTGACCTCGTGCCTGGAACGGCACCAATTTCAATTGCACCATATAGAATGGCACCGGTATAACTGAAGGAACTCAAAGAGCAATTGCAAGACTTATTGGATAAAGGTTTTATCCAGCCCAGTATTTCACCTTGGGGTGCACCAGTGTTATTTGTTAAAAAGAAAGATGGCACAATGAGGATGTGAATTGATTACAGGAGGTTGAATAAGGCAACAATCAAGAATATTTACCCTCTTCCAAGAATTGATGATTTGTTTAATCAATTGCAAGGTGCATCTGTCTTTTCTAAGATTGACTTAAGGTCCGGGTATCACCAATTGAGGGTGGCTGAAGAAGCAATTCCTAAGACAGCGTTCCAAACCAGATATGGGCATTATGTGCCATTTGGACTCACGAATGCACCAGTAGCATTTATGGCTCTCATGAATAAAGTCTTCCATGAATATCTTGATAAATTTGTCATCGTATTCATCGACGACATTCTCATTTATTCTAAGACCAAGGAGGAACACAGTGAACACCTCAAAATTGTGTTACAAACCTTAAGGGAGAAGCAACTATATGCCAAGTTCTCAAAGTGTGCTTTTTGGTTGGAAGAAGTCTTATTTTTGGTGCATGTGATCTCAGGAAAAGGGATTGAGGTGGACCCTAAGATGATAGAAGCTGTAGTTAATTGGGTTCCACCTAAGGATGTGTCTGAGTTGAGAAGTTTTCTTGGTATGACAGGCTATTATAGGAGATTTGTTGAAGGATTCTCAAAGATTGCAACACCTTTGACCAAGTTGTTAAGAAAGGATACCAAATATGTATGGAATGAGGCATGTCAAAGGAGTTTTAATGAACTCAAGGAGAGGTTGACTACTGCACCTGTACTTGCTCTACCTTCTAACCCAGGGCACGTGGTGAATAGTGATGCATCATATCAAAGTTTAGGATGTGTGCTAATGCATGATGGTAAGGTTATAGTTTATGCCTCAAGGCAATTGCGACCCCATGAGATCAATTACCCTACTCACGACTTGGAATTGGCAGCAGTGGTGTTTGCCCTGAAGATATGGAGACATTACTTATATGGTGAAACTTTTAAGATTCTTAGTGATCATAAGAGTCTTAAGTACTTAATGGACCAAAAAGAGTTGAACAGTCGACAAAGGAGGTGGATTGAGTTATTGAAGGACTATGATTGCACGATTGATTATCATCCCGATAAGGCTAATGTGGTTGATGATTCTTTAAGTAGGAAGGGCAAGAAAAACATGATTGATTTAGTGGATTTGAGAGCAATGAATGTAGAAGTGGAAGTGGATGGTTTATCAGGGTTATTGGCTCGGTTGAACATTCGACCATTACTTCATGATAAGATACATGAGAAACAAAAGGAGGATGAGAAGTTAGCTAGAATTATTTCAGATATAGAACAAGGTAAAGAGAGCGCATTTGAGTTTGTAGATGGCATGCTACGGTACAATGGCCGGGCATGTGTACCTAATGTCGAAAACATAAGAAAAGAGATTCTTGATGAAGCTCATTCTTCCGCTTATGCTATGCACCCAGGAGCAACTAAAATGTATCATACGATCAAACCTTATTATTGGTGGCCAGGGATGAAGAAGGAAGCAGCTGAGCATGTCTTCAAATGCCTAGTATGCCAAAAGGTTAAGGCAGAACATCGAGCACCCGCAGGAAGGTTACAACCACTACCAATTCCCGAATGGAAGTGGGAAAGAATTACCATGGATTTTGTTTATGGGCTTCCACCAGCTAAGGGCAAAGATGCTGTTTGGGTAATAGTAGACTGTTTAACCAAGGCGGCTCACTTTATACCTATTAAATGGAAGCCACAACTTGAAATGCTAGCTGATTTGTACATCAAGGAAATTGTAAGATTACATGCTGTTCCATTGTCGATAGTTTCTGATCGAGATCCAAGTTTCACATCTCGATTCTGGGAAAGTCTTCATGCAGCTTTGGGAACAAAACTTCATTTTACTTCAGCCTACCATCCTGAGTTAGATGGTCAAACGGAAAGAACCATTCTTACATTGGAGGAACTACTTCAATCTTGTGTGACGGATTGGAAGGGATCATGGGTGGATCATTTACCATTGATTGAGTTCGCTTATAACAATCAATACCATAGTAGTTTGGGTGTTGCACCTTATGAGGCATTATATAGGACGAAGTGTAGAACACCTTTATGCTGGGATGAGGAAGGTTTGAGACAAATTGAGGGACCCGATATTGTCCAAATTATGTTGGATAAGGTTAAGATGATTAAGGATTGCTTAAGAGTGGCTCAAGATCGACAAAAAGTTTATGTCGACACTCATAAGCGTGAAGTGAGCTATGAAGTGGGTGAGAAGGTATTTCTCAAAGTTTCTCCTTGGAAAGGTGTGATGAGGTTTGGAAAGAAAGGCAAGTTAGCACCTAGGTTCATAGGACCTTATGAAATCATTGAGAAGATTGGACCAGTGGCGTATAGGTTAGTGCTACCTCTTCAATTGTCACTAATCCACAATATATTTCATTTAAGCATGCTAAAGAAGTATTGTGGAGATCCTTCCCATGTATTAAGACCCGAGGAAGTGGAACTGAACCAGGACCTCACATATGAAGAGATCCTAGTTGAGATAGTTGATCGTACTGTTAAGACTCTTCGTAAGAAGGAGATTCCGATGTTGAAAGTGGTTTGGAGGAACCAAGGTAGTGAAGGTGCCACCTGGGAAATAGAGATGAGTTTGAGAGAGAAGTACGCTAAGCTTGTAGAAGCCTACTTACCAGGTTAACTTATTGTACATGTTTTGATTGATGTGATTATGATATGATCACATAGTATAGGTGTAATATAACTAAAACATGGGTAACTAGCAAGCTATGTGATTGCCTGTTTGATGTGAATCACCTAAGTAAGGAACAATAACTTGTTAGATGCATGATAAGCTAAATTAGAAGTGAAGTTAAAAGAGAGTAGAGATTGTTTTAGAACTCAAACAAAGATGGATTTCGAGGACGAAATCTCTTAAGAGGGGAGGAATTGTAACATCCCGTTCTAACCGTACCAGAAATATTGATCGATTCGATTACTACCTAATCATCAAGTTATATATAGATGAATAACACCAATTTTCATTTGTCTAATATTAAGTGTCTAGCTACAGAAACAAGTATATATGTTTTCATCCAAAAGTAAATAATGGGCCATGTATGACTAAAAGTGGAAACATTGACTTGTTATAGTTTCATGTTATTGCTAACGCTTACTTAACATTAAAGAAACATAAGTAAAAGGATATTTTGGCTAAACATGGACTCTGATTCTGGTGACAGCGGTTCAACCGCTGCATCCGATGCAATGCATCCTGACCGCATGATTTCAATCTCTTGATCTGATGGTCCAAAAAAATGCGGGGGTAGAAACGTCATTTAACATCATGTACAGATTTTAAAAAAGGAAATATATATTGCGTAAATCTCGTCGGCTTCCCTTTTTACAGATTTTAAATACCTTCTTCCCTGATTCCTCTGCCGAAAATAGTAGCGACGACATTCAGAATTGGTGATCTCAACAACGCCGACGATGATTGATTGCAATGAATCCGCAACTGATTTTCATCAACAAGAAACGATTCCGACCTCAAACACCAATGATACCACAGCTGATTCAACAGAAAACGTAAGATTCAATACTCTGCTCTGCTTCTGCTTCCTCTGTTTTCCGAGTTTCATTCTACTTTCTCTGATTTTTTTAGATTCAATTCTAGGTTTAGATTAAGTAAATGAATTCACTACAGTTTGTACTTTAGATACATACTGAACCTAGCTGTTTCATTCATATCTATTTGAATGATTGGATTCTGTGTTTTTCAATTTGGATTGTTAGATTATGAATATTAATGCTGCTGAAGAACCTATTTCTGGATCTGGATCTGGATCGGGATCATCATCATCAGTAAGCAGAGCTGAAATTGCATTAGGCAAGTTTTTAATCTGATTAGTTTTCAATTCCGCAAAACTTAGTAATATGTACGTACAAAGTCTATTTGCTTGCATGCTCTTACAATTTGTCTCAAGGCTAGTACTATGTGTAAACTAATATCTGTACAACTTGTATTCAATTCAATACACTCCTGTACAAACTCAATGTTATCTGATATAGTCTGAACAGGCATCTTGTAAAAAAATCATATACAGATTATAAACCAAGTTAGTTCAAACTATAAAAACAATTTAGTACAAGTTAGCTGGTACTATGTGTAAAGTAGGATCTGTAAAAGTTATTAGGTAGTATAAACAAAATGTATTCAAATTGGTACATACTTTTTACAAACTCTGTACAACTTATATTCTTTTCGTATGTAGTATGTACAACTTGTATACAAACATTTACAGTGTGCATTTATTCTGTCAAACCTTGTATACTACAATCCGTTGGTATATGATATGATGCAGATAAAATAAATCCAAAAGATTCAGCAACATGGGAGGATTTGCGATTCCTGACAAAAATTGATGCTCAAGGTTTTTACAAGAGATATGCACGCCTCAATGGGTTTAAAGTGAAAAACAGGCTTTCACAAAAAAGTGGAAAGGAAGGTGGTCATGGATATCGATACTTGTAGCAACAAGGAGGTGTACAGGAAAGATAGTGAATTAGATCCCAAAAACAAAGGTAAAGCTAACACCAAGAAAGTTGTTAGAAAAAATCCTGAAACAAGAATTGGTTGCAAGGCAAACATAAAGTTGAGGCCAACAAGATGCAAATACTTTATTGTACTGATTGTACATGAAATTCTGTTTTTATTTATAATCTTTACAGACTGACACGGTTTTTACTTACAATCTGTACAGGTGCTAACAACTGGTTTGCAATATTTGAGTTCAATAATGATCACAATCACTCATGCGCACAAGACAAACACAAGTATCTGATTGACCGACACATCCCTGTTGTATACAAGCTTATGGCAGATTTGAACGAAGATTGTGGAATACCAGCTAGAGCAAGTTATGACACAATGAAAAAAGCTGTAGGAGGGGCTGAAAACTTGGGGTTCACACATACAGATTTGAAGAATCACATATGAACTAGAAGGACACGTGCAATTGAAAACAGTGATGTTTCTGTATTGCTGATTCACTTCTCCAGTGAGTCAAACAGCAAACCTGGCTACTTCTATGAAATGTAAGTTGATTGTGAAGATCAAATTGCATGTATATTTTGGGCTGATGGACAAATACTTTGGCGACTGCATCAGCTTTGACACTACATACAGAACCAACCGAACATGCCGTCCACTAGGTAATTCAATTTTCTTAATTTTATTCATACATTATATTGTGCATATTGTGTACCTCTACATATTGTATAACTGTGCATACAAATGTGTATTTTGTATGCACAGTTATACAGTATGTACAGGTGATTTGTACAGATTATATTTTGTCATGAACAAAAGTAGATACAGTCTGTACCATGAACCGTAGAGACTGTACAGTCTGTATAACTTTTCATACAAAATACAGTTTATGTATAGTCTGCATAAATCCAAAAACCTATACCCTAAACCTAAACCCAAAACCCTATACCCTATACCCTAAAACCCTATACCCTGATAAACCCTAAACCCAAATAACCCCTAAACCCCGGTAATATATCTTGTCATGTACAAAAGTAGATACAATATGTACCATGAACCGTACAGACTGTACAGTCTGTATAACTTTTCATACAAAATACAGTTTATGTATAGTCAAAATAAACCCAAAAACCTATACCCTAAAACCTAAACCCAAAACCCTATACCCTAAAACCTTATACCCTATACCCTAAACCCTAAAACCCTAAAACCCTATACCTTATACCCTAAACACTGATAAACCCTATACCCTAATAAACCATGATAAACCCTATACACTGATAAACCCTAAACCCTAATATTTTAATGTTCATAGTTTCTGCAAATGTCTTGTACAAATAGTTGATACAATCTGTAACATGAACAGTAAATATTGTACTGATTGTACATAAAACAACAGAGCACTAATTTTTGCACTATATAAATTGCAGCTATATTCGTTGGAAAGAATCAACACCATCATCTTGTTATTTTTGGAGCAGCACTACTATATGATGAAACATCAGCAACATTTGAATGGTTGTTCAGTACATTCAAAAAGTGTATGAATGGCAATGAACCAACAACCATTTTCACGGATCAATGTGCTGCAATAAAAGCAGGTATTACATCAGTGTTCCCAAATACTTTTCATGGTCTTTGCACCTTTCATATACTGCAGAATGCACGCCCCAATCTTGGTACATTGTGTACTCCAAAGTTCAGATCTATGTTACGATACGTAATGTACAACATAGAAACTGAGGAAGAGTTTGAGGAAGGTTGGAAAGAAATAATTACTACATGCTTTGCAAATAGAGGGCCTGGAGGACACAAATGGTTGGAGAAATTATACAACATCAGAAAACTATGGTGTTGTGTATGGTTATGAAAACAGTTTTGTTTGGGAATGAAGAGCTCACAACTTAGTGAAGTTTGCAACAGCAATCTCAGGCATTATATCAAACCAACAATGAGTCTCACAAGTTTCTTCACCCAGTTTAACAGAATGATAGAGAACAAAAGGGAGCTTGATAGAGAGAAGGAATATGCAATAGAAAAGCATGTGGTGGACAATCGTTTTCGTTATAGCACACTAGCAAAACAGACTGAAGATGAATATACACCTGATACATTCAACTTCTTTACAGAGGAGTTTGGGCAGTCATTTGGGTATGTGATGGAGGAGCTTGAAACAGAAGTCAGTACACAGTGTATTGGAGCTTATACAGACAGTACTTCAGGTGTACAGTCTGTGCATCCTCAGAATGTGAAGAGGTATACAATATTCAAGCTTGAGAACAATGGATCTAGACTGGATGAGAGACAGATCACTGTTTACCATAAGGATACAAAAGTATTGTGTTCTTGTCAAACATTCGAGTATTGTGGATGGATGTGCAGACACATGATAAGAGCATTTGACATTGTCTTCAATGACACAAAAGACATCAAGTTTAGACAGATTCTAGAACACTATATGGTCAAAAGGTGGACAAGGAAAGCAAAATGCGGGTTTAAATTCCCTTTCCCAAACCCAGATTTGACCACTACATCAACTTCACATGCTGCAGGCATCAAAGAATTATCAGCAGTGACAATGAAGCTACTGACAACTGCAGCTGGGGATGAAAAATTTCTTTCCAACGCAAAAACCATGGTGGAAATTCTGTTTTTAGGTACAAAAAACCCACTGCAAAAACGAAATTATGTTTTTATTTACAATCTGTACAGACTGACATGGTTGTTATTTACAATCTGTACAAGTGAAGTACAGAACGTAAAATGAAATTTGTTCAGATTGCTGTGTTATGAATAATAACAAATAACGATGGAGAATTTAACTGAATTTTTTATGTTTTCAGGAACAGTGGAACCACCTAATACGACAAATCTGAAAGGATTAAAGCAAAAGGAAAAACAAAAAGGATGGAACTCAAACAAGAGATGGAAAAGGCCATATGAACATTCACAGCAAAAGGAGAGAGCAGAAAAGATGAGGAAAACTAAGGAGAACAAAAAGTTGGAGCTTAAACTTGGATTAATATAGTTAAGACATGGAGGGAGGGGGGGAAGATAGTAAACATACAACTGTTTTTGCATGATTTTGTTTCTGATTGATGAAAAACTTTGTTCTAGATACTATGATAAAGTCCTTCTTTACAGACTATAACTTGATGATATTGCTTGTATTTTGTTTACAGCCACCATGTTCAGACTGTAACCATGAATTTACATACTATAAATAAGATTTCACAGAGTCTGTACAAAACCCCTTACCATCCCTACCATATTGTAACACATCCAGATACAAAAAGTCATCAACATATATCATTGTTTGTCGATATAATCTAAACAGTCATATTAAAAACATAAAACCCACAATATTATCCAAACATCTACTGTCTTAAGAAGGAAGATTAAAAACTACAATATTATCCAAACAAGTACCATAAAACCCACAGTACTTGACTAAGAAGGAAGATTAGCCTTGTTTTTTGTTCACGTCTACCTGAATCGGAGTCGCTCCTGCCTTCTCAATCACTTTATGCATCAGATAATTACTTGGATCCAAAATCATATCAAGAAGAATGCTCTCCCTACGCTCGTTAATGTGCTTCTCAATTTTCCAAGTTGAACTTACGGATGGCTGATACAACCCTTCCCAGTACTGACAGATGTTGAGCATGAAAATACCAGAAGAACTATTATCGCCCTTTCGTTGTTGAATCTTCTTGATTTCCTTGAATTTGTAATTGACATAACTGCGTGCTGCAACTTTTATCTCCTGAGCTACGACATCAATATAACTGGTGAAAAAGAATGAGACTTTGTCACACCAGTGGGAGTACAAGCGCTGGAAGCTCTTAGGGTCCTTGGTGTCAAAAAAGACATATCTCTTCTGAATATGGTCAATGGCGAACAACACATAATGATTCTTTGAGCACAGAGGGAAAAACCACTGCACATGAAGAAGACCAGAAACAAAAAACCTTAATTATTTGCACAGACCAATAACCATACACACTGTAAACACTACCCATACAATATGTACATATGACATGTACTGATTGGACAGACTATAATGTAACATACTAATATTTTCAAGGTTTACAGTATGTACAACAACCTAGTAACACTACCCATACAGTATGCACACATGTAATATTGAAAATGTATCATATGTACATATGAAAATCACTTACAAGTTTGACATCGCTGAAGTCCACTTTCTTTGACCATTCATTATTCAAACATTTCTTGAATTCTTTGGTAGCATCTTACGGAGAAGTTTGGTTGTCTTCAATTTGAGAGAATATGAGTTCCTATTAGACAATGAAAAAAGTGAACAATAAATAAAACCTCAAAATACAGTAATAATTATAATTTTGAAAACAAACTTGAGAGTAGCTCACCGAAAATTCTTCTAGGAATATCCACCTACTCGCCTTGCCATCAAGAACAGATTACCTATTCAGCAAATCTGAATAGGCATTAACAGCCTGTATAGAAATGTCTTGATTTGGCAGCAAGGTCATCATATCATTTCTTTGAACTAAGAATTTTGATCCTTTAAGCTTGACTGTAACATCCCCGCCCAACCGAACGGGTTAGAACTCAAGCCTGGGTGACTAGAGTGCCGGAAACGGTACTTAAGAGGGTCTCTTGAGGTCTGGGACGTTTGGGTGTGTGCCGGGTTGAAGTTGCAAAAGAGGGGAATAGGGTACAGTACCAAAAGTGCTGATTTTGGGTCCTAATGTGCGCAGGCGCACATTTAGAAGTGCCAGGCGCACTTTTCAATTAAATCAGCAAACTTTCGGCGGAATATTCAAAATGTGCGCCTTTTGGGGGTCAATGTGCGCCGGCGCACATTTTGACATCCCAGGCGCACATTTCGTGCATAAAAGGACGGAATTGCACGGAAATCCTATTTTCTTTCCCCTTTCTCTCTCCCCGAAAAACCATTGACGAACCAAGAGCGAGCAACCTTCGAAGGGTGATTCCGGGAGCTGTAGAGGTCGGAATTGAGTTCCGTTTGTTGCTATGGATTCGTAGCGACGAGGAGAAGAGATCGCTAACCTCTATTTTGGGTTTCTGGGTGTAGGTCGTGAGCAGTAAGGAAGGGTAGAGCTACGAGTTTGGTGGTTGGAGATCGAGTTTCTGGGAACTAGAAGACGATTAGAGCCTGGTCTTCTATTCCAGGTGAGGGCCTAGCGTTGTGTAGGTAGTTTGGACAGCGTGAGGAGTTTCAATTGGACTTAGAACAAAACCTAGGTTATGCATGAAAATGATGAGCGTAAAAGGGGATAAACTGTTCTGTGAATGTGCTTGATTGCTATTGATGTTTGCCGTGGTTGATCGTTGTTGTTGATTTCTATGATTTGGGGTTGGTAGTGAACTGTAGTGAATTAAGTAACGGTTTGACATAGAAGTGAGAGTTAGGATGGTTGGGAAATGAGTGCGGGTGCTATATTATTATGAATTGCTGGTTGTGGATGCAGGAGAGTTGCCCTGCCAATGTGGGGTCGCTCTGAATAAGAGGAACAGGTGGGTGACCCCTAGACTCATGACATGGCTTCCCCTGTACTTGCAGGTGGGGGAGGCCGGTGAGCTAGCCGGTTATCCTATTGATTGTGGTGTGTGCTGTGAACATGACAGGGATATGGAGGATGTGATGGATTGTGAACTATGGACTATGAATGAGATGTGGCTGTTTGTGTTGTATGTTGGTAGTAGATGTGATGTGTGTTTCGAGGAAGTGATGTTGAGAATTGTATGTGTGGAAATAGAACCGGAAGGAGCCTGCACTGCCCCCTAAAACTGCACTATGGGTGCTAAGTGCCTCTTCAAGGGAAAGAGGTGCGCTCACGTCTTCAAGGGAAAGGCGTGATTTGTTTGGTTGAGTCAAGTTAACGATTCCTTCAAGGGAAAGGTCTCGTGGTATCCTCCAAGGGAGAGGATGCGTCTTGGACCTCTCCAGGGAGAGAGGTGCGTCAGGCCGGCAGGGGTGGTGCGGGATAAACTCCTTATTGGCGCCTAATAACTCACCTAGACAAATTGAATGTGAATGTGTTGTGTTGTGTGGTGTGGTGAACTGGTTGACTGGTGTTGTGGTATGTTGTTGCAAAGGGAATTGATGCTTGATCTATGTTATCCTGCTATTCGATTTGTACTTGAGAACCAGAACTGACCAACGTGATCACCTAGACTGCTTTAGGGAATTAAAATATGGAAAGGGGGGTTGGGTTGGTTCCATTGCTGAATGTCTTGTGCGGAGTTGGGACCGCTCCATAGAGTAGGACAACGTGTAGGTAGGCCCAGTGGGTTCACTCAATTTCAATAGGAAATTGATCCCTTTCTCCCTTTCAGGATCTCGTGGCTAGAGAGAGTGGTGTGGCGTCTGAGTTGAGGGTGGATTCCGAGAAGTGCTGGGCTGAAGCTATGAGGTGAAGACTGGTGCCTACTTGGAGTTGACCTATTTTCATATTTCAGTTGACTTGGGACATTTTGGGGGTTTTCACTTGGATTTATGTATCTTTCTGATTATGTTGGATTTTATGGGTTTTATGATGGATTTGGAGTTGTAAACAGTTTATGTTTTCCTGGTTTATGGAGGCCTCTCACTTAAACTCTTATTTTAAGCTTGGATTTGATCGTTATCTCGGTCGTCTTTCACTGGGTAATACTCGATACCGGTTCAACCTCGGGTTTCACCGGGATGATTCGGGACGGGTGTTACAAATGGTATCAGAGCCTGGTTTGTCGCTGCTGTACCGGTTGATTATCTTCTCTCTTTGGGGAGTAATTAACCTCGTTAGGAGGGAGGATGAGACATCGGTACGGGACCGACATTCCAAGGGTTTTTGTTAAACTGTTTTAAATGGGTGGGATGTTTGAAATCAAGTGGTGAATTGAGTTGTTTGAAGTTCTTTGAGCGGTCAACTGAAATGTTTAATGTCCTCCTGTAGTGAGAACCAGTCGATGGGAAGTCACTCCGTGGGTCACTCCGAGCATGGGGCAGGGGGCGTCGGTTTCGGCCGTCGGATTTGAAGGGTTGGAACTTCAGTGAGTTCGCCGGGGAGGTGGCTGATCCGGCTGTGGCTGAGCGATGGATTAAGGAGTGCAACTTCAAGTTTCTGAGGGCTGGGTTTGAGGATGAGATGAGATTGCAAGCCATGACCTTCTTGCTAAAGGGTCATGCCTTGGAGTGGTGGGAGTCCTTGCCGGAGAGTCAGGTGTACCCGCCTGAGCTGGGGTTTGAGGAGTTCTTAGGGATGTTCCGTGACCAGTTTTGTCCGGATATTTGGAGGGAGGCAAAGACCAAGGAGTTTCTTGAGCTGGTGCAGGGTGAGAAGTCGGTTCTACAGTACTATATGGAGTTCACCAACCTCTCCCAATGGTACGATGAGCTTGCTAATCGAGAGCAAAAGTTGATCCGTCGGTTCAAGAGGGGTCTGAGGTGGGAGATTCAGGAGGGGGTCACATCTGGTGACATGGGGAGTTTGGTGGCGGTGAAAGGGGCTGCTTTGGAGAGGGAGTTATTAGAGCTGGGGAAGAAGGAGGACCGGAAGAGGAAGGCGACAGCACCGCCTTCACAGTCTGTGGCTCAGAGTCAGACTGTTAAGCGCCCACATCAGTCTTACTCGGGGTTCAGGAGCACTCAGTCGGCCCCGATGCGTGGGGTGGTGACCTGTTTCACCTGTGGGAATCCGGGACACAAGAGTGCGACTTGTAAGATGAGGGGTGCAGGTTCGGCTCGACCGGGAGGGGCGTCAACTGGGCTTCCCACCTGTGGCACATGTGGGAAACCTCACTACGGCATGTGTCATCTGGTGAGGACCGCTCCAGTAACATGCTACACCTGTGGGCAGCGTGGACACCGGAGCAATGTTTGCCCGACCAGGAGTGCGGTGCCGACCCAGTCTGTGGGATCGGTGAGGGACCTAGAGCTCCGTCGGGGAGTCAAGGGGGTAGAGGAGGAGGCAGTTATGGCAGGGGAGCCTCGGGAGCTGGACGAGGAACGGGTGCTAATGCCATGCCGGTGGGAGCTGGAGGGGATCAAGGACGGCTCTATGCTCTCACTAAGGGCGCAGCAGAAAATGCGAACGACGTGGTGACTGGTATGATCTCAATCTTGGGTCTTTCAGTTTATGCCTTGTTTGATTCGGGGTCAACCCATTCCTTTGTATCTGAGAAATGTTTGAGTAGTTTGGGTGTTGTAGCTAGTAGTTTGGGTGTTAGTTGGGGCGTCAGAACTCCTTTGGGGACTTCTGTTCGGGTGGATAGAGTCTGTAGAGGGTGTAAGGTGTTAGTGGACGGTGTCGAGTTCTTGGCTGATCTGGTGGTGCTTCCTTTCAATGAATTCGACGTTATTCTCGGCATGGATTGGCTGGCTAGGCATGGGGCCTTGCTTGATTGCCAGAGGAAGGAGGTGTTGCTTCAGGTGGGGAGTGTTGGTCAAGTGGTGTTCAAGGGTGTTAGGAAGAGAGAATCCGCACCTATGGGGGTAATTTCAGCAATGCAAGCTTTCTCTCTGATCCAAGAAGGGTGTGAGGCTTTATTGGTGCAAGTGTCAGTTGAGCAGAATGAGGAGTTGGAGAAGGTACCGGTAGCTCGGGAGTTTGCGGATGTGTTTGAGGAACTACCCGGAGCACCGATCGAGCGTGAGGTGGAGTTCAGTATAGAGTTGGTTCCTGGAACTGCTCCAATCTCTATTCCACCTTATCGCATGGCACCGGCGGAGTTAAAGGAGTTGAAGGAGCAATTGCAGGAGCTCCTGGATAAGGGGTTCATCCGCCCTAGCGTGTCACCATGGGGGCACCGGTGTTGTTTGTGAAGAAGAAGGATGGGTCGATGCGGATGTGTGTTGACTATAGGCGGTTGAACAAGGCGACGATCAAGAATCGTTACCCACTTCCAAGGATAGACGATCTCTTCGACCAATTGCAAGGGGCTGAAGTGTTTTCGAAGATAGACTTGAGGTCGGGTTATCACCAGTTGAAGGTGGAGGAAGGATCGGTGCCAATGACAGCCTTTAGGACCCGCTATGGACACTATGAGTTTCTGGTAATGCCGTTTGGTCTCACCAATGCTCCTGCCGCGTTCATGGCTCTCATGAACAAGGTCTTCCACGAATATTTGGATAAGTTCGTGATAGTGTTCATCGATGATATCCTCATTTATTCTAAGACTAGGAAGGAGCATGAGGAGCACTTGAGGATTGTTTTTCATAGGTTGAGGGAGCAGCAACTTTTTGCCAAATTCTCGAAGTGTGCCTTTTGGTTGGAGGAAGTATTGTTTCTTGGGCATGTGGTTTCTAAGAGAGGCGTGGAGGTTGACCCAAAGAAGATTGAAGCGGTGGTTAATTGGTCTCCACCTAAAGAGGTGTCGCAACTGAGGAGCTTCTTGGGGTTAGCTGGTTACTACCGAAGGTTTGTAGAGGGGTTCTCTACCATAGCGTCACCTTTGCATAAGTTGTTGAGGAAGGAGTCGAAGTATGAGTGGAGCGAGGAATGTCAGAGGAGCTTTGAGGAGTTGAAGAAGAAGTTGACCTCAGCTCCGGTGTTGACTTTGCCAGTAGAAGGTGGAGAGTATGTGGTGTTTAGTGATGCGTCTTTGCGAGGATTGGGCTGTGTGTTGATGCAGAATGGGAAGGTTGTCGCTTATGCCTCCCGACAGCTTAGGGTGCATGAGGTGAACTACCCAACTCATGATTTGGAGTTAGCTGCAGTGGTGTTCGCCTTGAAGTTGTGGAGGCATTATTTGTATGGTGAGACGTTTAAGATCATGACCGATCACAAGAGTCTTAAGCACCTTATGGATCAAAAGGAGCTGAATGGTAGGCAACGGCGTTGGGTGGAGCTCTTGAAGGATTATGACTGTACCATTGACTACCATCCTGGTAAAGCTAATGTGGTGGCGGATGCTTTAAGTCGAAAGGAGTTGGCGGATCTTAGAGCTTTAAGGGTAGAGATGCAGTTAGATGATGTGGGAAGTTTGCTTGCCAAGCTCAACATTAGGCCTATGCTGAATGATAGGATTGGTGAGGAGCAGCTCAAGGATGCTACCCTGGTGGCTATTCGAGGGGAAGTTGAAAAAGGCTTGGATAATGGATTCGAGGTAGTTGGCGGATTGCTGAAATGCAAGGGTCGAGTGTGCGTACCGGAAGTAGAGGAATTGAGGAAGGGGATTTTGGAGGAGGCTCATTCCTCGATGTATGCTATGCATCCCGGGATGACGAAGATGTACAATGACCTGAAGTTAAGTTTTTGGTGGCCAGGAATGAAGAAGGATGTGGCTCGTTATGTGGCGACTTGCTTGGTTTGTCAGAAGGCTAAGGCGGAGCATAGAGCTCCGGGTGGGTTACTTCAGTCCCTACCTATCCCGGAGTGGAAGTTTGCGGACATCACCATGGACTTTGTGTCGGGTTTTCCGCCGACTAGAGAGGGGAAGGATGCCGTGTGGGTAATAGTCGATCGGTTGACGAAAGTTGCGCATTTCATACCCATTCGATTTAAGCCTAGTGTGGAGGTGTTGGCAAAGTTATATATAGAGGAGGTGGTAAGGTTACATGGGGTTCCTCAATCCATCGTCTCTGATCGGGATCCGAGTTTCACGTCTCATTTTTGGGAGGGGCTGCATACAGCATTGGGAACTAAGCTCAAGTTCTCGACGGCGTATCATCCTCAGACGGATGGGCAATCGGAGAGAACGATCCTTACTTTGGAGGAATTGTTGAGAAGCTGTGCCATGGAGTTTCAAACCCCTTGGACTGAATTGCTACCTTTGATTGAGTTCCGCTATAATAACTCGTACCATAGTAGCTTGAAGTCTGCTCCTTTTGAGGCCTTGTATGGGAGGAAGTGTAGGACGCCTTTGTGTTGGGATGAGGAAGGTGCGAGGGTGTTGTCGGGCCCTCAAGTTGTGCAAGAGACGGCTGATCGGGTTAAGATTATCAAGGAGAGATTGAGAGCGGCTCAAGATAGACAAAAAGCGTATGCCGACGGTCGTGCTAGAGAGCTGAGTTTCAATGTTGGGGAGAAGGTATTTTTGAAGGTGTCACCGTGGAAAGGGCTGATGCGTTTCGGTAGAAAAGGGAAGTTGGCGCCTCGGTACATCGGTCCTTATGAGATCCTCGCTAAGTCGGGTCCGGTGGCTTATGTGTTGGCTTTGCCGAGGGAGTTGGAAAGGATACACAATGTGTTCCATGTGAGCGTGCTTAGGCGGTATCATGGGGACCCTTCTCATGTAATTCAGCCGGAAGAGGTGGAGATTGAACAAGACTTGACTTATGAGGAGAAGCCAGTCGCGATCGTGGATAGGCAAGTCCGGGTCTTGAGGAATAAGCAGATTCCGCAGCTCAAGGTGGTATGGAGGAACCATGAGAGCGAGTCAGCTACTTGGGAGACTGAGGAGAGTATGAGGCGGCGGTACCCGGAGTTAGTGGAAGTGTATGATTCAGGTATTAATTTTCCCTTGATGCATGCTTTTGTGTTTGCTCGTGGTGGTGTTGGTTCCAAGAAGGTCTAAGGTGTGTTCGGTATCATATTGCTAGGATGAGTTAGGGGAGATTTCGGGGACGAAATCCTTGAAGTTGTGGAGACTTGTAACATCCCCGCCCAACCGAACGGGTTAGAACTCAAGCCTGGGTGACTAGAGTGCCGGAAACGGTACTTAAGAGGGTCTCTTGAGGTCTGGGACGTTTGGGTGTGTGCCGGGTTGAAGTTGCAAAAGAGGGGAATAGGGTACAGTACCAAAAGTGCTGATTTTGGGTCCTAATGTGCGCAGGCGCACATTTAGAAGTGCCAGGCGCACTTTTCAATTAAATCAGCAAACTTTCGGCGGAATATTCAAAATGTGCGCCTTTTGGGGGTCAATGTGCGCCGGCGCACATTTTGACATCCCAGGCGCACATTTCGTGCATAAAAGGACGGAATTGCACGGAAATCCGTATTTTCTTTCCCCTTTCTCTCTCCCCGAAAAACCATTGACGAACCAAGAGCGAGCAACCTTCGAAGGGTGATTCCGGGAGCTGTAGAGGTCGGAATTGAGTTCCGTTTGTTGCTATGGATTCGTAGCGACGAGGAGAAGAGATCGCTAACCTCTATTTTGGGTTTCTGGGTGTAGGTCGTGAGCAGTAAGGAAGGGTAGAGCTACGAGTTTGGTGGTTGGAGATCGAGTTTCTGGGGAACTAGAAGACGATTAGAGCCTGGTCTTCTATTCCAGGTGAGGGCCTAGCGTTGTGTAGGTAGTTTGGACAGCGTGAGGAGTTTCAATTGGACTTAGAACAAAACCTAGGTTATGCATGAAAATGATGAGCGTAAAAGGGGATAAACTGTTCTGTGAATGTGCTTGATTGCTATTGATGTTTGCCGTGGTTGATCGTTGTTGTTGATTTCTATGATTTGGGGTTGGTAGTGAACTGTAGTGAATTAAGTAACGGTTTGACATAGAAGTGAGAGTTAGGATGGTTGGGAAATGAGTGCGGGTGCTATATTATTATGAATTGCTGGTTGTGGATGCAGGAGAGTTGCCCTGCCAATGTGGGGTCGCTCTGAATAAGAGGAACAGGTGGGTGACCCCTAGACTCATGACATGGCTTCCCCTGTACTTGCAGGTGGGGGAGGCCGGTGAGCTAGCCGGTTATCCTATTGATTGTGGTGTGTGCTGTGAACATGACAGGGATATGGAGGATGTGATGGATTGTGAACTATGGACTATGAATGAGATGTGGCTGTTTGTGTTGTATGTTGGTAGTAGATGTGATGTGTGTTTCGAGGAAGTGATGTTGAGAATTGTATGTGTGGAAATAGAACCGGAAGGAGCCTGCACTGCCCCCTAAAACTGCACTATGGGTGCTAAGTGCCTCTTCAAGGGAAAGAGGTGCGCTCACGTCTTCAAGGGAAAGGCGTGATTTGTTTGGTTGAGTCAAGTTAACGATTCCTTCAAGGGAAAGGTCTCGTGGTATCCTCCAAGGGAGAGGATGCGTCTTGGACCTCTCCAGGGGAGAGAGGTGCGTCAGGCCGGCAGGGGTGGTGCGGGATAAACTCCTTATTGGCGCCTAATAACTCACCTAGACAAATTGAATGTGAATGTGTTGTGTTGTGTGGTGTGGTGAACTGGTTGACTGGTGTTGTGGTATGTTGTTGCAAAGGGAATTGATGCTTGATCTATGTTATCCTGCTATTCGATTTGTACTTGAGAACCAGAACTGACCAACGTGATCACCTAGACTGCTTTAGGGAATTAAAATATGGAAAGGGGGGTTGGGTTGGTTCCATTGCTGAATGTCTTGTGCGGAGTTGGGACCGCTCCATAGAGTAGGACAACGTGTAGGTAGGCCCAGTGGGTTCACTCAATTTCAATAGGAAATTGATCCCTTTCTCCCTTTCAGGATCTCGTGGCTAGAGAGAGTGGTGTGGCGTCTGAGTTGAGGGTGGATTCCGAGAAGTGCTGGGCTGAAGCTATGAGGTGAAGACTGGTGCCTACTTGGAGTTGACCTATTTTCATATTTCAGTTGACTTGGGACATTTTGGGGGTTTTCACTTGGATTTATGTATCTTTCTGATTATGTTGGATTTTATGGGTTTTATGATGGATTTGGAGTTGTAAACAGTTTATGTTTTCCTGGTTTATGGAGGCCTCTCACTTAAACTCTTATTTTAAGCTTGGATTTGATCGTTATCTCGGTCGTCTTTCACTGGGTAATACTCGATACCGGTTCAACCTCGGGTTTCACCGGGATGATTCGGGACGGGTGTTACAATGACTAAAATTTCATCACTGTTTGAAAACAAACAAAAAATTAGGCATAAAGTGTAGTACAGGCTGTACAAACATTGAGTACAAACTGTATGGGAAAACTAACCCTGCCAAATCCTTAGAAGTTGCATACTGGTAAATTTTCGCACGGAACTCAGAAAATGAGAATGAAGATGTCACTGGCATTGAATTCTTTCTTCCATCTTTAGAGTAAGTATCTGGAACAAATGCATTGGAATAGAAAGCAGTCAGAGGGGTAACAGGAATTGGTTGAACCAGGTTTGGATCATCCAAGATGGTGCTGCTCTGACCAGGATCATTCAACCCTACTAATGCATCAGCTGCTTCTATAAGTTTACCTGGAGATCCAGTGCTGCGAACTATAACCTATAATATGAAACAATCCCTGTTAAAAAACAATACACACTGTACACAAAAACAAAAAATAACAGACAGACATATATAGAGTAGTAACTGTATAATTACAAAAAAAATACCTTCTCAATAGAAGAGTCTTGCACTCCACCACCAGCAGCATTCACCATTTGGGAAGGTAGCAATTTGCTTCACAGTTTCTTCAATAATAGAATTGACAACAGAAGGTGAGCAAAGAAATGAACCAATGTCAATAAACACATATGGGGTTGTAGATGGACTCATCAACAACAGAATCACTGTTACGGGGGGGGGGGGGTGTGTTAACATTTGCATCAGCATTCGACTCCCCTTCTGGATCAATAGTATCACCTGTAGCAGTGGCTCCTCCATCATTATCATCATCCTCGTCAGAATGATCATCATCACCACCTTTATCATTATCATCTCCAGCTTTTCCATCATCTTTCCCCTCATCCTCAGCAGCTTTTCCATCATCTTTTCCCTCATCCTCAGCATCCTCATCATCTTCCTCAGTGATCTTTCCATCATCTTTCTTCTTAGATGAGGGTGCCTGTTACAGTACACAATGTAATCAAACAAAAAATCTTCACAAAAACAAAGTGTGTGTGTGTGGGGGGATTGGAGTATTACCACAGGAGGGGCAGGAGGTGGGTTTTTAACATTAGAAACCCCTTTATCCTTGGATACTGCCTTTTTTGTGCAACAACCTATGACATAACCCACAAAAACAACAGAATAAGTAAACCCTTAAAGACATACAGTTCATACAAATCAACGAGTACAACCTGTAAACAAGGAATTATATAGCTTGCGAATATGGAATAGTACAGTTTGTACAAATCTATACCACACACAGGGGATTAGAATATTACCTAAGTATTGTCAACACCTTTACCATCATCCTTGTCAGAATGATCATCGTCACCACCTTTATCATTATCATCTCCACCTTTTCCATCATCTTTCCCCTCATCCTCAGCATCCTCATCATCTTCCTCAGTGATCTTGCCATCATCTTTCTTCTTAGATGAGGGTGCCTGTTACAGTACACACTATAAACACACAAAAACATACATACACCAAAACAAAGAGTGTGTGGTGTGTGTGGGGGGGTGGGGGATTGGAGTATTACCACAGTACGAGCAGGAAGAGGTTTTTTAACATTAGAAACCCTTGTATCCTTGGATGGTTTTTTAAAATGCCTTTTTTTGGTGCAACAACCTATGTCATAACCCAGAAAAACAACAAGAATAAGTATACCCTAAAAAATATACAGTCCATACAAATCATCGAGTACAAACTGTAAACAAGAAATCATATAGATTGGGGGAAAGTACAGTATTACCCGAGTATTGTCACCTTTACCCTTAGAGACATCCCTCTTAGATGTAACCACCTAATAACATAAACAACAAAAACACAAAAACAAAAAATCAATATATAGACAAGTATAACTCGTAAAAATGGTATACAAGTAGTATATAAATGAAAAGTAGAACTAGTAAAAATTAAATACAAAAAACCTCTTTGGTCCTCTTTCTGTTATGACTTGGATTCATTTCCTCTTCAAAATCACTATCAGAATAGGATTTTATTACTTGAACATCAGAATCTTTCCCACCAGCATCCTTAGTCTTTGTACCACCACCATCTGATGCATCATTATATGAATCTGTACTGGATGCTTCAGGTGAACTCTCTTCAGTACTGCTGCTACTAGAAGAGCTTTGAAGAGTTGATATATGCTGATCAACATCTTTTAACTTCTGGTTAGCAGCAGCAAGAACACCAACACAAACCTCAATGAGACTATGAATCTCAGCCTTTTTTGATTCACCCTACATAAAAAAAACAAAAAGAGGGGCACACAATTTGTATAAGATATCAGACCACCCTCCACACAAATTGTATATTATTGTAAAAAATGTGTATACAGAATGTAAGAACACTTACAATCTCTTTTGTTGAGATTAATCCCAAATTGACATCAAGGGTATGCCATCCTTTCAGCTTTTTAACTGATTTCTTGAAATTAGTCGAAGAATCATCAACAATGCCTCCCTTCATTCTTTTAACAACTTCCTTCCCCTTCCTCAACTTATCTTCTACCTTCACCTTCAACTTCTTAACCTTCTTTCCCTTCACATCTAATTCCTCCTTACTTGTACTAGCCTCTCCATCACCATCACTCTTCCTCTTCCTCTTACCTTGCCTCCTCCTCACAATAGGAATGTCCTCCAATTCTTCATCTATGTCAGAAATGTGATCAGTAAGCTCTTTCCATGTGTACATATTTACAGCACCTACATCAGCGTCACCGTTGAGGTACGCATGTACATATCCCACCTACAAAAAAAGGGAGATACAATCTAAAGACATACAGACATAAAGACAGTACAGAATGTACAGTCTATGCGCACATGACAGATCCCCTATACAGACTGCATACACTATAAAACAAAAACATACACTACAATCTGTACATATTTCATATACTGTATACATATTGTAAAAACAAAGGAAATAAACTTACATTGAGGTAAAGTAAGTCAGCCAGAAGATAAGATTCATTAGTAGTGTCCTTGCAACAATTACAATCTGTAAAAAAGGGATCTAATCAGGGTAAACAGACTATATACAAGAAAGGCCACATACTATAATGCTTAGTCGAAGGTGTAGAATCTGTAAATCAAAACTAGAATCACATGAACAGACTGTAAGAAAAGACCAAAATCCAAAAACAGTAAGAAAAACTGAAAACCTAATCGAAATCTATGAATGCAAAATGACAGAGTGTAAGAAAAGATGGGACAATAACAAATGGAGCAAACCTAGAATCGAATGAACAGTAAAGACCTAGAGTTACTAACACAAAACACCACAAAACATAAAACAAAAAGAAGAGGAATGACAAAGGAAGACCAGAAACATAATCGAAAACTATGCATGTGATACCTAGTTGAAGCCATGGGTTTGTGTATGAACCTGTGAGAAAACGAAGAAGAAGGAAAAACAGTGACAACAATCAGTAGAATGAAATATAGAGAAGTGAAATCAGAAATCGAAAAGCTACTTACAAAAGAAGGAAGCAGAACCGAACGAACAGAGGTAGTGAATCTGAAACGATGAACAACAGAGAAGAAGTTTGATGAACAATGAGGAGACTGAACAGAGAAGAAAGATGGTTGAATCGGAGTTGGAAATCGTTAAAATGAAAGTACGAACAATAAAAAAAGGTTTATATATAAATGTGGAGTAAGAATTTGAAAAAAAGGAAGGATAAGAAGAAGCGGTTCAGAGCGGTTACATCAGGTGAAAGGACAGACCGTGAAAAGACGAAATTGTCCTTATTAATGAAAATGAAACTGGCGCCGTCGGATGAAAAAGAAAGGAATGAACGGCCAGGATTCACATTGCATCTAATGCAACAAAATTGTTGCGCTGTCACCGGAATTAGAATCCTAAACATGATAAAATTAGATTAGGACTTATCTTTGAAAAGGAAACATGATCACGTGGGTGTATATCCCCAATCATTCCACGTAGCTTTAAGAAAGCAATTTGGTTTCATTAAATCAAACTTAAATATTGTAAGGTGAGAGGAATAGCCTTTCATGAAAAGGAGGATGTTTCTGTAAGAAGATACAGAGGGAGAGACCGAGGGAAAATTGGAAGGGAGGAAGGGTAGGAGGAAAAATTGAAAGTGTATTCATATATGGTTCGTGATACGGAGGTCGTTCTGAAGTAGGGTTTTGACAAAGAAGATAGCATCGGAGTTTCATCGATCAAAATTGGTGAGGGATTAGCACGGCATATCGGGTTTTTTGTATCGTGTTATTTACGTTTATTCTTAGTATGAACCTAGGAGAACTAGACCGACTGCTTAGGGGTGTATGTATTTACGTGTTATATGTGGAACCATGATTAATACGTGTTTTAATTATTTGTGCTTATCAATAAGTGATTTATTTGATTCCATGTTTCATGTTTCCTTTAAGTTCTCTATTATATGCTACGATATTTATGATTAGTAAATTGCTCATATTGTCGTTATTTACGTCGTTAGTGATAGTTGTGATATTGGATTCGTGATTCGGAGAATGACCTAGTACGAGGGCTAGTCCCGATGAAGTACCACTATGGGACTCCTAAGTTATTATGAGTCAAGTCAAGTATTGTTATGTCAAGAGTATACAAGTCAAGTGCATTAAATGATCGAGTTAAGGTTAAGGAATATCAAGTTAAGAATCATGAACAAGAACACAAGTCATATATGGTTTGGTCTCACGATCATTCACGTAGCAATTAGGGCTCCCCATGCTTTTACTCAGTTATCAAGTCAAGTTTATAGTCGCAGCCTTTGTACGGTGTAGACTCATTCATGAAATCAAGTTTATAACCTCACTCTTTGTATGGTGAAGGTCCTTTTACAAGTCATGATCACACCCATAGTGGTGTTGAATAACAAGCAAGCAAGCCCGGGAGAGTTAATAGCATGGGAATAGCCAGGCACCAAATAATTAAAATATGACAAGACGCATGTGCATAAGTCAAGGTGGTTGAGTCTTTTGCCTATTGGGATGTCAGGATAGCTGAGATTCGATCCTAGTGTTTTGGCTTATGTGCTAGATACATGTTAGGGGTATGCTTTGTTATGAACTCACGATGCTATGATTACACTCACTCAGCTATGAGCCGACCCTTTTCTTTATTATCTTATCCTTGTGGGTGAGCAGACCAACAGCAGCAGTAGAGATCCTTGCAGCTTCCAGTAGGTCTAGGAGTTGAAGGCTCGATGAGGTACGGTCTTCAACTACTCCATGCTTGGACATCTTTGGGGGAGTGCATTTTGGCCAAAGATCCATGTTTTCACTTTCATATGTTCTTGACACATTTTCATGCATATGTTAGACCCTTATGCAGGTGTGGCATGTAAAGGCACATTGTAGTTATCATGTGATCTATGTGTATATATTGCAGATGTATACGTGCTTTGTAGGATTGTAAGGATATATATAGTGGTAGTGTGTCTGTAGTAGCGACATGAGCTAATAACGGTTTTGGATGTTGTGGATAATCATGGTATGTATATGTAGAAATATGTTCTGTTTTATGCAGGCATGATTAGAAGAACTGTTAGGTCCATTATACAAATACTTCATGTCAAATTTTCAAGAAAAATATCAAGCTATTAAGCAAGTGAATGTACCACTCAAATCATGTTCCACTGTAATTATGTTAATTCACCGGTTAGGTGTCATGTATAGGTTAGGGTGTTACAAGTTGGTATCAGAGCACGGTTTGCCTTCTGCATTATAGGTATGCTACCTTTTTCTCTTGAGATGTCGTGAACCCCAAAAGAGGGGAGGTATTCCATACCCGTACTTGCACTGGCGATCGAGCGGTTGTGTCTTGTGTGGTGTACTGTTAGTGGTCCACATGCATCATGGTTTTGAAATTTGCTTCGATTTTTCAACCTCTTCTTCAAATAACTTCAATAAGATTTGTTTCAAGTAATGAGTGGTTCAAGCTAACACCAATGTTGTCCCTTGTAGTTCACATGGAAGCGCAGGTAGTCCCCCTACTGATCAGTCGAGAGGTATGGTGGCTGCTGAAGTAAAACCAGAGGTCTTGGATTATGCTAAGATGAAAAGTTTAGGTGGTAAGGAGTTTGATGGCATGACTGATCTGGAGAAGACTGTGGATTGGTTGATGGAGATGGATGATGTGTTTGAGTATATGTATGCTACCCCAGAAGAGAACGTACAATATGCAGTTTTCTTGTTGAAGGGGTATGCAAAGAGTTGATGGTTTTCAGTATCAAGGATTAGTGGGCAACGAGTGCAGCTTACTTGGGATTAGTTCTTAGCTGCCTTTAAGACAGAGTTTCTTCCTGAGGCGTTTGTTAGCACAAAGACTAATGAGTTTGCCAGCCTTAAGCAGGGAGATATGACGGTAACCCAATACACTATCAAGTTTGTTCGACTTCTTTATTTTGAGGGTGGGTTGGCTGACACGGAGAGGAAAAAGAAGCAGAGGTATTTACATGGTTTGTGACTGGGATTGAAGGAGAAGATCAATAGGGTGGATGAGGAGAGCATGGCCACTATTAAGGAAGCAGCACTTAAGTATGAGGCATATGAGGCTGAGGGACGTGAAGAGCAGAAAGCCAAAGAAGAAGATAGGAAAAAGAAGGCACCAATACAAAGTGGGAGTTATGGTGGACCTCGATATCTATGAAGAGGGGTCCTAACACTAGTTGGAGGATGCCAGCTCAATCTTCTACTGCATCCTCTTACCAGAGACGAGCAGGTTCGGTTCCACCATTTCCAATATGCGAAGTTTGTCAGAAAAGACATCTTGGTGAGTGTAGGAAGTTTTTTGGGGAATGTTTTCAATGTGGAAAGCTAGGGCATCATGTGTGGGAACGCCCTAATAGAGGAGGAGGTGGTTCTACACATTCAGAAGCCTCAGTGCAACAATCTAGAGCCCCAGTCAGAAGTAGTTTTCAAGGTGGTCGCGGTGGATTTCAAAGTGGTCGAGGAGGATTTTAGGGTGGTCGTGGTCGTCAGCAAAGTAGTAGACTTGGTGGTCAGAACCAATATCAGGGTACCAGACCTCAGGGTACCAACACAGAGGGTACTAAAGCTCAGGCAGTGCCGAGAGTTTATGCTATGACTAGGGGCGAGGTAGAGGCACCACCAGAGGTGGTGACTGGTATGCTTTCTATCCTTGGCAAGCAATTATATGCATTGATTGATACTGGTTCATCACATTCCTTTATGTCTTATATGTTTGCACATATGCTACGCTTAGTACCTGATAAGTTAGGATATACCTATGTGTTAAGACACCAGGGGTGATACTTTGAGTGTGGACTCCGTAATTAGAAACTCTTCCATTTGTGTCGGAGGAGCTTTTCTGGTAGCAGATTTGATCCTTTTACCATTTGATGAGTTCGATATCATTCTTGGAATGGATTTCCTTGCTACTCATGGAGCAGTAGTGGATTGTAGTAAGAAGGAAGTTTACTTTAACACTCCAAAGGAGGGACAAGTAGTGTTCAAAGGTATTAAGAAACAAGGGATGAATGTGTTGCTTTCAGCCATGAAGGCTTTTGCTTTAGTGCGAGAAGGTTGTGAAGCATATCTCGTTCATGTGATAGTGGATAAGGAAGTAATGAAAGAATTTCCGGATGTATTTCCTGAGGAATTTCCTAGTCTCCCACCGGAACGGGAAATTGAGTTTGACATTGACCTCGTGCCTGGAACGGCACCAATTTCAATTGCACCATATAGAATGGCACCGGTGGAACTGAAGGAACTCAAAGAGCAATTGCAAGACTGTGTAAACCCACTGTGTTTTTGAGCTCTCCTTGGTGTCTGAAATCCGGATTTTGGCCAATTTTTGACTAAGTGGTCACTCCTCTTCCTGCAAACAATAAATTCAACCCAAATAATACCCAAGAAATGTTTTTTCCCGACTATTTTCAATCATCCAGACTCAACCGACTCGACACAAAATTCACAAAATGACTCAAAATAAATAAAAACTGACTCGATAAGTTTAAAATGAACTCCAGCCATGGGTTGCCTCCCAGGAAGTGTTGTTGCTTAACGTCCTTGAGCCGGACGATTTCTCGATGGTGATCAAGAGACATCCCAACTCATGATTTCTCTTAGGCTTTAGTCGGAGTTCATGAAATATAGCTTTGGGGATCCTCTGGTAAGTGTGAACTTCTTCCCGTTTGCGTGAATTAGCTTGGTTCGTCCATCGGAAGGATGACGAGAAATATGAAATTGCCCGAACAGTTCTTTCAAAGGAGCATCCTTCTCTTTATTATCCTTCATTATCTCGCTAGGATCCTTAACTTTTGGCAATTCAGTAGGGGATGCCTTTGGCTCCTCTTTCTTTCTCGGCTTCTGTGTCGGCAGCTCATTCTTCAGGATAGGGACCTGTCCAACACCTGGCAAGCAGATTTCTAAAGAAACTCTAGATCTTTTATTAGTACTGGAGTTGACCGAAGCCAGCTCCACAATTTCAACAGATAAACATTGTGCTTCTCCTCTTCTAGGGACTTGCATACCATCCTTGAGATGGAATGTCATGGTATCCTTACCGACCCTTAATGTCAACGAGCCATTCGGGACATTGATGTTAATGTCGGCTGTTGCCATAAACGGTCGGCCAAGGAGAAGAGTGACATCTTCCCCTCGGGTATCCATCACAACAAAGTCAGCAAGGATGGTAAAGGGGCCACAACGGACGATCACATACTCTATTAATCCCCTAGGTAATTTGATAGATTTATCAGCAAACACTAGATGCATACTAATCAGTTTCAACTTTCCTAGGTTTAATTTCTCATACAGGCAAGTAGGCATGACATTGATAAAAGCACCTAGATCAACTAAGCTACGATCAATTTTAATACCATTGATGAAACAAGGTAAAGTAAAAGAACCCAGATCAGGACACTTAGCTGGGGGGTATGGCTGTCGTCTGGCTGTGGATACCGGAGCATTCTTCCTTGAGGGAGATGGAAGATAGCTCTCCCTTCTTCTTGTTCTTCGCAAGATCCTTTGCGACTTTTCCAACTCTGGTATCATCTGGATAGCATCGGTGACTGGTATCTTGATCTCCGCAATCTTCATGACCGAATACCATCTCTCATATTTGGCGTTGAGAGTCTTTAGCTTCATGGCCTTCGGATACGGAATTCGAGGCTGATATGGAGGAAGAGGTGGCACAGGTGCTTGCTTTGTCAGGGGAGGCGGGGCAGTCACCTCGTCCTCTTCTTCTTTATCCTCCTCTAGATCTTTGGCATGTCAATGGCTATAGCATCAGGAACCATGACCGGGTCGGGAGTTGTAGGACCTGTCAATTGCTTCCCACTTCTTGTAGAGATCGCCTTAACGTGTTTAGACTTTGAATTAGGCGAGTGCACAACCCTGGAGATGAGGCTAGCGATGTTGTTGAGTTGATCTTCCAGCCTCTGAAATTGAGCTGATTGACCTTAATTGAAGCCGTCTTGAGTTTTGAATTTTTCTTCGTGGTTGTCCAACCTTGTCAAGATCAGGTCAAGCTTCTTGTCTAAATAAACCTCCCAAGTGTTTCCCGGCACAGATATCTGGGGTTGTTGTCCTCCGGTGAATCCAGAAGGGCCTTGGTAAATACTATTCATGTACTGATTCTAGCGATTGCCGGAATTGTATAGAGGTCGCTCTTGGAAGCTTCCTTGTTGTTGAGGAGGTTGTCTGAACTGACGGTAATCGGAGTAGCCTCTTTGACTGTTGGTGAAGCCTTGATCAATAAAATTCACTTCCTCTATAGACTAGACATCTGCTATACCAAAATTCTTCTTTATGTGTTTTTGTACTTCGATCTTGATCTGATCTTCAAGGCTTGGTCGGCTCTTAGCTGCTTCAAACTGTCTCTCCCAATTCCTGGACTTAGATGCACAGTTTGCAAAGTGAAGAAGAGTATCCTCTGGTGTGAGTGCAGTGCAGTCTTCTCTAGCTAATGAGTTAACCCATTTAGCCGATTCTTCATTCATTCCTCGGGCAAAGATCTCAGCCAGCTGTCTCTGCTCCAATCCATGATGAGGGCAGTCATAGAGAAGCTCTTGGAACTTGCTCCAAACATCATACAAGTGATGACACTCGATTTGACGTGATTATCAGCCTCATTTAAGCGACATTTCCTTGCTTAAGACATGGTTTTTGGGGTAGAATAGCGAATATTCACTCAACTACTCTATTTCGTGCCATTTGTGTTACTTTGGCCCGTTTCAGGTCTATTTGATGGTTTTCTAGCATTTTTGTAAGAGCGCAGGTTTTTGCCATCATTTACATAGCCACAAACATGTTCAAGACCTCAAGGAGTGAACAGGAATCGAACCAGAAATCAAACCAGAGTCAGAACCGAAGATCCAACTGCCCAGCACAATGTTTTCGCCGAAAATACTACACAGTTTTTGGCGAAAATACCTTCAGAAACCCACAGGCGGAGTGAGCTGAATTACACTGAAGTTTTCGGCAAAAATACTATAAAGTTTTCGCCGAAAATTTATAAAGAAATCAACGAAGGAAACAAAGGATTTTAACTGAAGTTTTCGGCGAAAACTTCTTAAGTTTTTCGCCGAAAACTCCTTCCTTTTCCGCGGCAGAATTGGAAAACCCTAATCTTACCTATTTAAAGAAACAGTCGGCAGCCAACTAAGGGGGATTATTCCAACAACTATTCACAAATCAGACTTTTGAGAGTCAGCCGACTCTAGGGTCGATAGATAGAGTTTAGAGAGTTCGAAGAGCCAGGAAGAGATCGTAACGCCATCCTTCCACCTCGGAGAGCTCGGAAGTTTCGCCGTAGTCGTCAGAATTAGGTTTTTCAGTTCTTTTCTGTTCTTCCTCTATATGATGATTTCCTTTGTTGCCTTTGTTTCTTCTGTTATCGTTATGAGTAGCTAAACTTGTAGAGCTTAAACTAGATGAACCCTAAGTGACCCATGGCTTTAAAGCGGTCACGGATCGGCGGTGATTTGATTCAAAGTTCAATCAGTTTCTCTTTCATGTTTGATTTGTTTTTCATTGTTCATGTTTCTTATCTGGATTGATCACCTAGATTAGATTCTTGTTAAGCTAAGGATAGAAGCGAACGCTCGCCTTACTTTAAAACATCAAATCAAACAATTAACCTAATTATTGGAGTGTGCCTTTCGTAGGAACCAGTTAGGGTTAATCTGCTGCAAGAGTAACTCATAAATCGTTAGTAATTCCACCAGTTAGTTAATCCGTTGCGAGAGGCGACCGTACCTGGGCGACTAATTAATCTTGGTAGCTAGATCGGATAGAGCGAACGTTCGCCAGTCTTAAACCTAAGGGTCAGGAGTTATGGTGGTGTATAGAAACCGAATGAATTAGAATTGAAAACCGCTGGTCTTGTGATTGTCGTTGCCATGGTGATCTAAGGGGGATTCAAAATCTAAGCTCGTCTACCTTCTCGTTAGTCAACCTTTTAATCTTTCTGCCTTTTATTTTCCTGCTTTATTAGATTAGATGTCGTGGAACTCACACCACGCGCAACCTGTTTAAACTTGAGTAATTTGCCAACATATTTGAGTAGACAAGAAGAAGAGACCTCGAGTAGAATACGATCTAGTCTACCTTGGTAGATTAGTTATTTGAAGCACGCCAAAAGCGTGTCCATCAAATTGGCGCCATTGCCGGGGACTCTTCTAATTGTTTGAAAGAAGAGCTGGCAAATTATTCTTCTACCTTTCCGCCTTACCATTTATTTTCCTCCATATTTCCATGATTTACCTGGGTAGTGCTTCTTAGTTTTGATTATGCAGGATTACAGGTGGGATGACCGGTACCGAGAGTGGCACATCAATGAAGCACCATATCTCGAAGAATCTCAAAAGATGGATTTACACACTTATGAGTATCAACAATGGATGGCAAGCACCCAAGCCGCGATCGACAACCTCCAGTCAATGGACGATGCTGTTGATGCATTGAATGCCGCGCTCAAGCGACTAGTGCAATTAAAGGGAGAAGATGCTCAAGAGCATTTCGAAGAAGAGCCAGAAGCTACACACCACCAGGAAAATCACCAAGAGGTGTATATACCGACTCATCAGCATCGACAACAGTCGGCAAGAGTAGAATCCTCCTTGGATGATCTCATTTCGAAGCTACAAACTCGTAACATGGTGGATGTCGTGCTCGAGCAACCAAATCCGCTAATGGAAGAAGATGCTCAAGAGCCGTACAAAGATGAACATGACAATCTCACCCATAACTATTGCGAGCTAGAAGCATCTGATGAAGAATCCATGGCGGTGGTGGTTGATGAAGACATAAAGCCAATCCATCCTGATGTTGAAGCCGAAGAGGAGCACGTAGAGATTGAGGAGATATCCTCACCTACACTTCCGTCGAGTTAACCTATAGAGAAGATGGAGCTCATTGACCATGCCGCGCCGTACCACCTCTTCCCTCCTCCAGTAGGAGAATTTGAGAAGAACTGGTCATCCAATCAGAACCGCGATCTACTGGAGCACTACCGGCTGCATCGATCTACTGGTCATCCTATTTCTTGTAGTGGTTGTCGTTGGTAGAGCAGAACCACTGGGATTTCAAGTTTAGAGAGGTTTATGTGTTTACTTAGCAGTAGCTTAGAGAAGCTGAGTTTGGTTATAGGTTGGTTGATCAACGCCAACTTTACTTCTTGGTCGAATAGTTGCCTCTGCCGATTCCTTTAAAACAATCTATTCTTTTGTATTCTTTGTTTACCCCCTTTTAATTGTTTTCAATATGAAATATCTATCATTTTCAACCAGTGAAATATGGTTTTTCTAGTGGGTTCGGACTCTTGAATCGAAGAAGTGTATAAATTAACTTTCTGATTCATAGGTTTTGGTTAACTTTCGATCAAATTTAATGGGCAGTAAAAGTCACTCATCAGCGTATGTTTTGTGGCTTCCCCTGCACTGCAGACAAATTTTACTTACTGAGGCTGATTTTAATGATATTGGTTTGTTAGATTCATTGTAATACTATGCTTGCAGAGGAATAACACTTCCCTTATTGGTTTGTTAAATTTGAAATGCTTGCTATTTGCAGGTGTATATTGCTTTCAATATGTAAGTATTCTGTTTAGTACAGTTGTTGCTTATGTTTGGGAGAGTGCTAGTAGTATGCTTTTAGTAAGCTTATTATTCTAACTTTGTCTACCCCTCTTACTTGGTTGTGATGTTTTTTGCAGCCAGCCGAGTGACACAATAAAGAATGTTGAGAATGAACCTCTTAGTGGTTAGCCTGACCCAACAAATTCTCTGTTTAATCATTCAAGATAAGGTGTCTTTTGTACTTACTCTTTTGTGAGTTTCTTTCTAAATTCTTAGTTTACAAAAGGGCTTGAGGTGACTGAGATGCATCATTGCCTCATATTTGTGTCATGTGGTTCCATAATCTTTATGAATTTTGCTTGATGAGAATGTTTGATGTGTATAGAGCTTATTGTAAGAGTAGTTTGTTCTATATCTGATTGTTAGGGTAGTTGAGGTAGAAATTGATGATCTCATGGTGGTAATAAGGAGCCTAGTTCTCTGAATTAATTGTTTAGGAGCTGCTATTACACAACTAATTGCTGCAATTTGCAGCAGCTCCTGAACAGCAACTACTAAAGTTGATTTAGCTTTTTGAAATGAAAGGTGTACTTAGCTTGATTTGGCTTTCATGTTGCAGTGTCATCATGGAGTGCGATCACTACAGGTGGTGAAGTTTCTGCAGAAGTAGGTATTAGCCTCTTGAAGCTTTTCTTCTTTTGTCCAAGTCATATATGGGAACTTATCCAATACCGTTGAACTGCTAAGTTATAGCTGAGAATGGTTTATGATGCTCTCTTAGTTTGGTAATGCAGGGTTTGCACATCCTTTCACTTGTGCTTGGAGCTAGTATTACCGATACATCGGTTGCAGCCATGAGCAATTTCTTTTTATCTAGATAGGTTTGTTGTATGGATTGATGCTCATATGTAATAGTATACCAATTTATGAGTATCCAGTTGGATTAGTTGTGTATGAAATTGGATTCTATTAATATAATTAATAATATTTTATTGATTATCATATAATCTTGTGAGAGTAATAAACTCATAACTAATGTAAATCCATATTGTGATTGAATAATATAAAATTCATGACTAATATTGATTTATCCCATGACTATTTGTTATTGTTTGTCATGACCAATCCCAAGACTATAGAATCATCACCGTGATCCCATGACTAAAGAGTTTAAATCAATGACTATTGTTATTCCATCCCATGACTATTTGTTAAATTTAGGCATGGGTCATCCCATGACTATTAGTTGGTCACGGGTCAACCCCATGACTAAAGACAATTAGGCACTCGACATTTAGTCATGGGAAAAACACCCGTGACTATTAGAATTAGTCACGGGAAATTGGAATTAGTCATGGGAAATTGAGTAATAGGGATGGGAAATCCCATGACTATTGGACCTTTTTCTTGTAGTGTCATCCAATCAGAACCGCGATCTACTGGAGCACTACCGGCTGCATCGCCCGTCTGGAGTGCTACATGGCACTCAACCGCTGGCCTTGAAGAAGACGATTGACTTCAAGGAGCTTCTGAGTTGGGGACCCTAACAGGTACCGTCCGGCTCAAGGACGTTAAAAGAGAGCGCTTTGTGGGAGGCAACCCACGGCTGGAGTCCGTTTTTGAATAATTGAGTCAGTCTTTTTTGTCGTTCGAGTCGGTTTCGGGGAGCCAAAATGTCATTTTCTTTTATTTTTGTCTGTTTTAATTTTCTGTGTCAGGTCAGAATTTTCGCCGAACACTGGTGAAGTTTTCGGCGAAAACTTTAGTTTGTTCGAGGCTGTTTTCTAGTGGTTTTTCAGAGTAGTTTTCGCCAAAAACTTTAGTTGGGTCTAAAATTTTCGAAAACCTTTAAAAAAAAAAGAGTCAAAATATTTTCAAAATTCTCCTAAACCTTCTTTGTTCGACTTTTATTCTGTATGGATCCGGGACACTTGTCCCGGTATCCTTTTGATCTTTTTGTTATTTTTGTTTTGTAGGAACTCGAGTAGCTACTCCGCTCCGCTCTGGACTATCCGTGTTCATCCACTACACCGACCATCTTATTCCAGGTTCTTTGTATCTCTCTACTCTACTTTAGTCCTGTGAAGACACATAACTGTTTAAGTGTGGGGTAGGAGTCTAGGATTATGCATGATCTAGTTTGCTATCTATGATTTTGTGGTTCAATTTTAAATTTCTCTAGCATTGAATTGCTCAATTCTTGACCTGTGATGTTAAATTGACTTCAATTTTGAACGATTACGTCTAGATTGTTCCACTTAGAACTTGTAACCAACGTGTCGAAACTGATATTAAATGAGTCTAGGTCAGAACAGATCATAAATCACTCCTGTAGTTGAAACTTGAATCAATTGAATCAATTGACTTGTTAATAACAAAGCTCGATAACACCGTTCTAAGATGATAAATGCTAGCTTCTTCCATGTTTTCACTCCATATTTGTTCACCTGTGATTGTGGCTTGAGATTAGACGGAAATCCAATTCGAAATCTTGTGTAAAAAGTTATAACTAGCTAGGATTAAGTGACTAAATGGTTAAATCAAGTAATTAAGTTGTGCAAATCAATTTAAAGTTCTTTAAAGTGCTGAAAATAAAGCTAGGCAAGCCCGGCACCTAAGTGAAGTGTTCGGGTTGAGCACTAACATAGGCACAAATACTGTGAGCATAGGCACACCTAAGTGAAGTGTTTGGTATCGAGTACTAGTATGCAGTAAATAAATTGAAGGAAGAAGTTGAACTTGAAATAAATTGTTGTTTAAATCGGTCCTAGCTAGAACATGTAACGTACAGATCTAGAAACGGATGAAGTCGATTGGATAGCCACGTCACTTTTCCTACCTCCGCACCAACATCATGGCTAGAGCTTAAAGTCTTTTTGATTAGAATTGGTGTTATCGTAGTCGGTTAATCATGATTAATTGTTTTCCAAAGAAACGTGCTTTGTTAAAACTACTACTTGAAGTGTGCAGAGATTTGTGAGATCGAAAATTTGTTTGGTTGATGTTCTTGCATGTGTAGGTCACTTTTTCTACGTGGAACAGTCTAAAATCGTTAGAATTGAATCTCAGTTTAATATCTTATCATTTGTGAACATGAGCGTTTCTATTCAGTTTGCTTGAGGACAAGCAAAAGCTTAAGTGTGGGGTATTTTGATGACACTCGATTTGACGTGATTATCAGCCTCATTTAAGCGACATTTCCTTGCTTAAGACATGGTTTTTAGGGTAGAATAGCGAATATTCACTCAACTACTCTATCTCGTGCCATTTGTGTTACTTTGGCCCGTTTCGGGTCTAATTGATGGTTTTCTAGCGTTTTCGTAAGAGCGCAGGTTTTTGCCATCATTTACGTAGCCACAAACGTGTTCAAGACCTTAAGGAGTGAACAGGAATCGAACCAGAAATCAAACCGGAGTCAGAACCGAAGATCCAACTGCCCAGCACAATGTTTTCGCCGAAAATACTACACAGTTTTTGGCGAAAATACCTTCAGAAACCCACAGGCAGAAGGAGCTGAATTACACTAAAGTTTTCGGCGAAAATACTATAAAGTTTTTGCCGAAAATTTATGAAGAAATCAACGAAGCAAACAAAGGATTTTAACTGAAGTTTTCGGTGAAAACTTCTTAAGTTTTTCACCGAAAACTCCTTTCTTTTCCGTGGCAGAATTGGAAAACCCTAGGGTCGATAGATAGAGTTTAGAGAGTTCGAAGAGCCAGGAAGAGATCGTGACACCATCCTTCCACCTCGGAGAGCTCGAAGCTTAAAGTTGAAGATCCAGGAGATCGAAACTTCGCCGGAGTCGTTAGAATTAGGTTTTTCAGTTCTTATCTGTTCTTATGATGATTTCTTTTGTTGCCTTTGATTCTTCTGTTATCGTTATGAGTAGCTAAACTTGTAGAGCTTAGACTAGATGAACCCTAAGTGACCCAGGGCTTTAAAGCGGTCACAGATCGGCGGTGATTAGATTCAAAGTTCAATCAATTTCTCTTTCATGTTTGATTTGTTTTTCATTGTTCATGTTTCTTATCTGGATTGATCACCTAGATTAGATTCTTGTTAAGCTAAGGATAGAAGCGAACGCTCGTCTTACTTTAAAACATCAAATTGAACAATTAACCTAATCATTGGAGTGTGCCTTTCGTAGGAACCAGTTAGGGTTAATCCGCTGCAAGAGTAACTCATAAATCGTTAGTAATTCCACCAGTTAGTTAAGCCGTTGCGAGAGGCAACCGTACCCGGGTGACTAATTAATCTTGGTAGCTAGATCGGATAGAGCGAACGTTCGCCAGTCTTAAACCTAAGGGTCAGGAGTTATGGTGGTGTATAGAAACGAATGAATTAGAATTGAAAACCGCTGGTCTTGTGATTGTCGTTGCCTTGGTGATCTAAGGGGGATTCAAAATCTAAGCTCGTCTATCTTCTCGTTAGTCAACCTTTTAATCTTTCTGCCTTTTATTTTCTTGTTTTATTAGATAAGAAGTCGTGGAACTCACACCACGTGCAACCTGTTTAAACTTGAGTAATTTGCCAACATATTTGAGTAGACAAGAAAAAGAGACCTCGAGTAGAGTACGATCTAGTCTACCTTGGTAGATTAGTTATTTGAAGCACGCCAAAACCGTGTCCATCAACAAGCTTACTCCTTCCTTCTGAACAAATCTGGCAATGTTGTCCTTGTAAGCTGTCGTTCTTGAAGGAGGAAAATATTCCTCTACATAATCTTGCACCAGATTATTCCAGTTTGTGTAGTGAACGGGTGGCTTGCTGTTAAGCCACCTCTTGGCAGGGGAATGGGAAGGCTCGTAAGCATAAGGTGTTATTATCAAGATTCCCACTCTTAAAAGTCTCGCACATGGAGAGGAAGTCCGCCAAATGTGTGCATGGATTATCATGCGGCTTCCCTTCGAACTGAACATCCTTAGAGATCATTCCCAGGAAGGGGATCTTGATCTCATAGTCAGGATCGTCATCATTCCCAGGAAGGCGATGCTAGACCGAACGCTAGTCGCGCTTGGTTTATTGTAATCCGCCATGGTGCGTTGAGCAGCCATTGCGGTAGGAGAAGGTGGTGGCGAATCTGAAGTAGTGGATGAGGTGGACGAAGATGAGGAGTTCTCCTTCAACTCCTCGATCTTAATATGGGTAGGAGGTGCATGCGGAATGATTCTGACTTGCTTCGGAACCCGCGGTTGCTTTGGCGGAGAAGAACTACCCGGCTTAAACTTAGAATGAGTGAGCGGGCGGTTCATAAACCTGTAAAACAACCTACAAGCAACAAAAGCAAACATAACCAGCATAAAATCAAAGTGTGATGAAATATGACAGATGGAAAGGTAGAAGAATAAAGTGCCAACTCTTCTTTCATATAATTAGAAGACTCCCCGACAACGGCGCCAATTTAATGACACGTTTTTAGCGTCTGTGTCAAATAACTAATCTACAGAAGTAGACTAGATCTAATCTCTCGAGGTTTCTTCAAGTTGACTACTCAAAGAAGTTGGCAAATTACTCAGGTTTAAACACAAGTTATGCGTGGTGTGAGTTCCACAACTTCTAATCTAAAATGCAAGGGAATTGAAAAGGAAAATAAAAGCAGAAATAGTAAAGGTTTGACTAACAAGAAGATAGACAAGCTTTGACCCGAATCCCCCTAAGATCACCAGAGCATTGGCAATAACAAGACCAGCGGTTTTCAATACTAATTCATTCAGTTCTCAGACACCACCATAACTCTTTACCCTCAGGTTTAAGAGTGGCAAATGTTTGCTTTATCTGATCTAACTCCCACGATTAATTAACCGTTCGTGTGTTCACTTCTGCAACAGAGAACTAACTAGTGCAATTGATTAAGTTTGGTGAGTTACTCTTGAAGCGGTGATGTGACTTTATTTAATGCATTTTTAGCTTATGATTGTCCTATGAAATGCCCATGTTTGATCCTTGAATGCCATGCTTAATATGCTTTTATTGAAGTTTTATGCAAAGTGCTATTTTGTTGTCCGGTTGCCACTTTGAGGCCAATTCTGTGTCTATTGGAGTTATTTTCTTTTCATTTTCAGGATTTGGCATTGAAGTAATGGTGACAAGGAGCACGTAGGATCAAACGGGAGGTCAATCGGAGCTAGGATGGAGGAGATATGGCCGTTGCAAAAACGAGAAAAAACACCCTTCCATTGAAGAAGTTTTCGGCGAGAACTTAGAGTTCTCGCCGAAAACCCTCGGCTCGTGACAAACAGGAGATTCCAGAAGATCAACATTCGATTTATGAAGGAGTTTTCGGCGAAAATCTTAGTGAGTTTTCGCCAAAAATCTAAGAAGAAATGCACAGCCGGTCGGTGTTTTCAAAGCTATTTTTGGCGAAAATCTTATAGAATTTTCACCGAAAATACTAGGCAATTCCAGTGCAGTATATATGGAAGGAAGAGGCAAAAATTAAAGTAGATTCATTATAATTTACAACACTCGTCGGAAACTCTCTCTCTATTTTCATGACCGCCAATCATCACCCTTCTCTCAACCAAACACCACCCTTCCTCCCTTGTTGATCAACTTGAAGATCAAGGATCTAAGTGAAGTCCTCCATAACTTGGATTGGAGCTTGAAGAGCCAAGTAGGAAGATCCTCCATGGAAGCAAGGATGGTCTCCTCTACTCGATTTCAGGTTTCTTCCATGGTTGTGCTTGGCTAAGCTTAGGTTTAGTTTAGTGGGGGATGGATCAAGCTAGGATAGATGATTGATTGTATGGATTGAGTTTCTCATAGCCATTTGTGTAAGATGATGATCCTAGACCTTGTGCTTGTTGTTCTTGGGACTTAACTTGGTCCTTTGATATTTTGTTTATGTCTTTCAATACGTGAGAATGATTGATTGATGTTGATCTAAGGTCTTAGTATTGTAATTGAATGATTTGAGAGATTGGATTATGCAATTGCAACCATTTTGAGCTTGTTTTCCTTGTTGTCATTTTATCAAACACTTGGTGTGGAATAAGGCTGATAGCTTATTTGAAGTTAGATTTCCGGGTTGTCTTAAACAGTTTTGTTATGCTGGGGATTTAGGTAAGATTTGGCTGGTGTGGAAGCCTGATATCCCTCTGGTGGTTATCAGCTCTGGTAGTAGTTTTATTCATGTTAGAGTTGATCTTCCAACTGCTTTCTGTTGCACGTTCATTTATGCTCCAAACCAGATTGGGGAGAGGAGGGACTTGTACTTTGAGTTGCAAAGGTTATGCAGTTTTGGATTGCCTTGGTTCCTAGGGGGAGATTATAATGCTATCCTCAGATCCAGGGAAGCATCTAATCAGCTGTCATGTTTTAACAGTATGATAGATTTTCAGGAGTTTGTGAGTGAGTTGGAGTTGGAGGAACATGTTTCTTCAGGTCCTTTTTTTACGTGGACTAACAACAGAGAAGAAGACCCTATTTCAAGGAGGCTTGATAGAATTCTGGTTAACAGCAAATGGCATGATAGTTTTCCTTACAGCAAAGTTACAGTCCTTCCATGTGAGGTCTCAGATCATTGTGCTTTGTTGATAGAGCGGTCCTAAACCAGATTCAAAACCAAAGCCATTTAAGTTCTTTAATTGTGGTCTTATCATGCTAGTTTTCAAGGAATTTTGAATGATGTTTGGTTAAGAAGGAGTGCAGATACCCCTTTCTACAAGCTTTATGGTAAACTCAGGAACTTAAAAAGAGAGCTCAAGAAGCTAAATACAGAACATTTTTCTGATTTCCAACGAAGAGTTATTGCTAAGAGAGTTGAATTGGTGAGTAAGCAGAAGGAGAAGTTTGAGGACCCTTCTTCTGAGAATATTTAATGTGAGAAAGCCTGCAGGTTGGAATTGGAACAGCTTATGAGGGATGAGGAATGTATATTCAGATTGAAGTCCAGAGCTCTCTGGATCAAATCAGGGGATAAAAATTCCTCTTATTTCTTCAAGCAAGTAAAGGCTAGAAATGTACGAAACACTATAAGGCAACTAAAGAAGAATGATGGTGCTCTTGTTGATGACTTTGATGATATGTCAGAAGTTGTGGTCAGTTTCTATAAGAGACTTTTGGGTACAGCTAGTCCAGTAGTGCAAGCAGACTTGGCTGGTGTTATTAAGCGTAAGCTTGATGATCAACAGAGAGATCTGCTTTCTGCTCCAGTTGATCCCCAAGAGGTTTTTAGGGTACTTAAGAGTATGCCAAATGATAAGGCACCCGGGCCTGATGGCTATCCAGTGTCTTTCTATAAGGAACATTGGAAAGTGGTGGGGGAGGATGTCACAAATGCTGTCATGTATTTTTTCCACACGGGTAAGCTTCCTCCTTTTGTTAACTCTGTCATTCTTGCCTTGATTCCTAAGAAGACTAATGCAAATGAGGTTAAGGATTTTAGACCTATATCTTGCTGCAATGTAGTGTACAAGCTAATTTCCAAGATTCTGGCAGACAGAATGAGTAGTGTTCTTCCTAGCTTGATAAGTAGGTCTCAAGCTACGTTTGTTAGGGGCAGATTGATAAGTGATAATGTCCTCTTGGCTAATGAGTTGCTTAGGCCTTATGCTACAACGAATGTCTCACCAAGAATTGCATTAAAAGTGGATCTGATGAAGGCGTTTGATAGTGTGAATTGGATTTTCCTGCTTAATGTACTGCACTGTATGAACTTCCCCGGGCCTTATATTGAGTGGATAAAAACATGCTTGGCCTCTACAATGATGTCGGTGAACGTTAATGGCACCCTTTGTGGTTACTTTGAAGCTAGGAAAGGTCTAAGGCAAGGAGACCCGATATCTCCTTATTTGTTTGTTATAACCATGGAAGTGTTGAGTTGTTTGTTGGATGATGGAGTGGGCAGGGGTGTTTTTGCTTTTCATCCACAAAGCAAAGGTATCCTTTCACATCTCTGTTTTGCAGATGATCTTATCATCTTCACTAAGGGGACAGTTCATTCTATTTCAGGAGTTGTGGGTATTTTGGAAAGATTTCATAATATTTCAGGTCTCCGCTATAACCCTGAGAAGAGTGAAGTTTATATTGCTAGAGCTGATCAGGAATTAACTGAAGAAATTGTTACAGCAAGTGGATTCACAAAAGGAGAGCTGCCATTCAAATATCTTGGCATTCCTATGACAGCTGGGAAGCTAAAAAAATCGGATTATAAGGTCCTGCTTGATAAAATTACTAAGCGGATTACAAGCTGGAAGGTGAAATTCTTATCTTTTGCTGGAAGGTTGCAGCTTATTGATTCGGTTATAGCAGGTATCCTATAGTATTGGATGTCTATTTTCCTTCTCCCTCAGAATCTTATGGAGGATATTGAAGCTATTTGCAACAAGTTTCTTTGGGGGAAGCTGGAAGGTGGAAGATCGAGGATGGCTTGGTCGTATGTTGCTAGTCCAAAAGCAGAGGGTGGAGCAGGGATCAAATGCCTGAAGAGCTGGAACAATGCTAATTGCACAAGGCATATCTGGAATCTGTTTATTAGAGGGGGCTCCTTGTGGGTAGCCTGGATACGAAAGTATAGGTGATGTGATTATATTTAGTGCATTTTAAGTCCTCGATTGACCTATGAAATGCTCGTGTTTGATCCTTAAATGCCATGCCTAATATGATTTTATTGATGTTTTGTGCTAAGTGTCCATTTGTTGTTCGGTTGCTACTTTGAGGCCAATTCCATGTCTATTGGAGGTGTTTTCTTTTTATTTTTAGGCCGTGGCAGTGTAGTACTGGTGACAAGGAGCACGTGGGATCAAACGGGAGGTCAATCGGAGCTAGGACGGAGGAGATATGGACGTTGCAAAATCGAAGAAAATACGACTTTCAGCTAAAGACATTTTCGGCGAAAGTATCATAAAGTTTTCGCCGAAGAAGAAGTCTTCGGCGAGATTTTCAAGTCCTCGGTCCGAAAACTCGAAGCAGACAGAAGGCCTTTGCTCTTTGACAATATTTTCGGCGAAAACATTCAAAGTTTTTGCCGAAAACTTTAGAAGGAATGCAGCAGCGTGTTTTCAAAGGCATTTTCGGTGAAAATCCTACAGAATTTTCGCCGAAAATATCAGGCAAATCCGGCGTGCTATATAAAGGTGAAAGGGGCAAGAATTTGAGGAATCAATTCATTATTCTATTTTTCAACACCATCGCTGACACCTCTTCTCTCTCAATTGCCAATTCCATCATCATCCTCTCCCTCGACCACACACCAACCTCCCTCAATTGTTGATCAATTTGAAGATCTAAGTGAAGCCTTCCACCCTTGGATTGGAGCTTGAAGAGCAAAGTGAGAAGATCCTCCATGGAAGCAAGGATGATCTCCTCTCCTCAATTTCAGGTTTCCTCCATGGTTAAGCTAGGCTAAACTTTGGTTTAGTTTAGTGAGGGATGGATCAAGCTAGGATAGGTGATTGATTGTTTGGATTGATGTTCTTATAGCCATTTGTGTAAGATGATGATCCTAGACCTTGTGCTTTGTAGCCATTTGAGCTTGACTTGTTCTTTTGGTATTGTTATGTCTTTCAATACATGAGAATGATTGATTGATGTTGATCTAAGGTTGTAGGATTGTAATTGGATGATTTGAGAGATTGGATTATCAAGTTACAACCATTTTGAGCTTGTTTTCCTTGTTGTCATTTTATCAAACACTTGGTGTGCATTTAGTTTTCTTTCATTTGAAGGTTGAAAGACCCTTGTGATTGCTAGACTAGTGTTATATGATTGACATGAGAGTGTCTTGCATCATTACCTTGTGCTAGATGATTGTTAGCATAGAATTCAAGTTCCAAGCATTTCATTGAGCTAGTTTAAAGCATTCCATTCCCTTTGTTCACATAGCGAGAGCATGGTGCATTTGGTCTAGGAATAGAGAGTCAATTGTGCGAGAGTTCGTTGATTCTACTTGAGTGAGATGCATGGTCATTAATTACACATCGTTGCTTGAGATTTAATCCAGCTTTCATGAACCTTGAGCTTGAAGAAACCCCTTGCTAGACTAAACTCCTTTCTCTTGTTTGATCCTCAATTTCTCTTATCAATTTTACCTTGCTTGTTTATGCTTTTTAGCTTGTTTTCTTTCAAACCAAATCTCAACTCAAAATGTATGGACCGTTCATGAACCTTGTGAGTATTAGCCTATGAGAGGGCCTTGAGGAATACGACCTTGATAAATTCCTTATCAATAGGCTCAAAGGTAAGAGCCTATGGGATGTGAAGTCTGACTATGGCTCATGGAACTGGAAAATGCTGTTGATGATCAGGTCCTTGGTGCAGGTTTTCATGACTCAGCAAGCTGATGGTAGTCATTGCTGGAATGGGGTTGCTGTGGAAAAGTTTAAACCTAAGATGGTGTGGGAGGACATTCGGACCAAGCTTCCACAGGTACCTTGGTGTGATCTGATCTGGAAAGGGTATATAATCCCAAGACTTAGTTTCGTAGCATGGACCATAGTACTTAAGAGAATCTATACTAAGGACATTATTGTGAAGTGGGAGTCAAGTGTGGACACAGGCTGCATTCTTTGTGATTACTCCATGGAGTCCAGAGACCATTTGTTCTTCTGCTGCCCTTTCACATGTGAGTTAATTGACAGTTTGTTGCCTGTCCTTAATGGGTGTACTGCTTGGGATGATTGTATTCGAACAGCCTCTGCTTGGAATGGTGGATGTAAAGGAAGAGTAAACCGGTTGAAATGGGTGATGATTTTAAACGCGGTTTGGCGCGAGCGGTGTGCAAGAATCTACAGTAACAAAAGAAAGACTGCTTCGGAGTGTATTGCTCAAGTGTGGTGGGATATTCAAGCTTATGCAAAGGGTAGAGTAGATGAGAAGAAAATTTTGACATGTATATAGTTTGTATATATTTCTAGACTTTGTAAGAGCTTCATGCTAATTTTGATGAAATGAAACCCTTTATTCATCAAAAAAAAAAAACACTTGGTGTGCATTAAGTTTTCTTTCATTTGAAGGTTGAGAGACCCTTTTTGATTGATAGACTAGTGCTTTATGATTGACATGAGAGTGTTTTGCATCATTTACCTTGTGTTAGATGAATGTTAGCATAGAATTCCAGTTTTTGGCATTTCATTGAGCAAGTTAAGGCACTCCATTACCTTTGTTCACATAGCGAAAGCATTGTGCATTTGGTCTAGGAGTAGAGAGTCAATTGTGCGAGAGTTCGTTGATTCTACTTGAGTGAATTGCATGGTCATTAGTTTACACATCGTTGCTTGAGATTTAATCCAGTTTTCATGAACCTTGAGCTTGAAGAAACCCCTTGCTAAACTAAACTCCCTTCTCTCTTGTTTGGTCATCAATTTCACTTGTTAGTTTTACCTTATTGTTTATGCTTTTGATTTGTTCTCTTTCAAAACCAAAACTCAATTTTAAATGTTTAGACCGTTCATGAATTTTGTGAGTATTAGCTTATGAGAGGACCTCGTGGAATACGACCTTGGTAAAATTCTTATCAAGTTTTTGGCGCCGTTGCCGGGGACCTCTCATTCCTAAGAAAGCAATTATTAGTGAACCGATCTTTACACTTCCTTCCATTTTCCTTTTAGCTTCCTTGTTACTTCTTGTTTACTTTGTTATCCCGCATCGTTGTATTACTCGGGTGTGTTCATTTTGCTTATTTGCAGGAGATTGGTGTTAGTGCATGAGGCGTTCAGCTCGTCTTCAAGCACGACTCCAAGGACTAGAACAAGTGCTCGAACCACAGACTACTCCCCCACCTTCTACAGTTGATGAACAAGAAGTTGACCGCATCTCACACCACACTATGTCTCATCACGAGGACGAGGATAACCATTTGAAACATTCACATCACACTAATGAAGATGATCAATCGCAAAGAGGTGCGAGGTGCACACTGGCTGATTATGCTCGCCCAACCCTCGAAGGGGCAGCCTCGAGCATCGTGCGAAGACCGGTAAATGCAAGAAACTTCGAGTTGAAGCCTAATATGATTCAGATGGTACATAACGGAGTAGTGTTCAATGGTATAGACGGAGAGTGCCCGTCTAGACATTTGAAGGACTTCCTAGAGATATGCGATACGGTGAAGAACGATCAAGTTCACCCCGATTGTGTGCGACTCCGACTCTTCCCCTTCTCCCTCAAAGGTAGAGCCAAGTCTTGGTTGGAGAATGATGACACTTGATTTGACGTGATTATCAGCCTCATTTAAGCGACATTTCTTTGCTTAAGACATGGTTTTTAGGGTAGAATAACGAATATTCGATCGATTTCCCTATCTCGTGCCATTTGTGTTACCTTAGCCCGTTTCAGGTCTATTTGATGGTTTTCTAGTGTTTTTATGTTAGCACAGGTTTTTGCCATCGAATACGGTAGCCAAGGACGTGTCTTAGATGTTGGAACCCCGAAGAATCACACATAAATCAACCGGAGAAATTGCTCAAGTCAAAGAAAACGCCTGCCTCATTTACACATGTGTTTTCGGTGAAAATACCCTAGGGTTTTCACCGAAAATGTAAGAAGGAATCCACTGCCCCGAGTATGAAGATGTTTTCGCCGAAATCACTCAATTATTTTCGGCAAAAATACCAGTTGAAATCAGAAAATCTCGGGTTGATATAAATAGAGAACTCGGCGGCTAATAAGGTGGAGAAAGATCACTTTTACAACTGAACACACACAGAGAAAAAAAACCCACGACAGAGAGAGAGACAGGGCGAGTAGATAGAGTTCAAGGAGCAGGAACGGATCGTGACGCCATCCATCCTTCTCGGAGAGCCAGTGCCAGGAGTTGAAAATCCAGCAGATTGGAGCTGCCAGGAAACATCGAAATTAGGTTTTACAGTTCTTCTCTGTCTTCCTACCTGAGATGTATTTCTTGTCTGTCTTTGATTCTTCTATATTGAATATGAGTAGATAAACTCGTGTAGCTTAGATTAGATGAACCCTAAGTGACCCATGGCTTAAAGCGGTCACGGATCGGCTGAGATTAGATTCAAAATTCATTCAGTTTCATCTTTCATTTTTGATTTGTTCTACATTTTCTGTGTTTCTTGTCTGGTTTGGCCACCTAGATTAGATTCTTGTTAAGATAAGGATAGAAGCGAACGCTCACCTTACTTTAAAACACCAAATCGAACAGTCAACCTTATAATTGGAGTGTGCCTTTCGTAGGAACCGATTAGGGTTGATCCATTGCTAGAGTAACTCATCAATCATTAGTAATTACACCAATTAATTAAGTCATTGCGAGAGGCGACCGTACCCGGCGGCTAATTAATCATGGTAGCTAGATCGGATAGAGCGAACGTTCGCCAGTCTTAAACCTAAGGGTCAGGAGTTATGATGGTGTCTATGAAATGAATGAACTAGAATTGAAAATCGCTGGTCTGTGACTACTGTTGCCTTGGTGATCTAAGGGGGATTCGAAGTCTGAGCTTGTCTGTCATCTTTCTAGTCAATTAATCAATCTTCAATCTTTCTTCGCTTTAATCCTCATTTCAACTTATTTTTGCATTCTTAGTATAGAAGTCGTGGAACTCACACCACGCACAACTTGTGTTTGAACTTGAATTAAATTGCCAACACCTTTGAGTAAGGAAGTAGAGGAAACCCCTGGAATACGATCTACCCTAGCTTTTGTAGCTTTGTTAGTTATTTGTTTGAACCCGAACAACGACGTGAGGTTCATCAAATTGGCGCCGTTGCCGGGGAACTCTTCTATTTCATTGAAAGAAGAGTTGGCATTTTTATTCTTCTACCTTTCCATCTTTCATTTTCCATCACACTTCGATTTTACACCGGTTGTGTTTGTTTTTGTCTCGTGCAGATCATAGCAGGTACAGAAGCAGATCATTTCCGTTCCATATCCCTTCACCACAATGGTTACTCTTAAGAGTGTTGCGGACTATAGTAAGCCGCGCGCATCTACCCTCCGATCACCCATCACCGTGCTTACAAATGACGATGATCCTGACTATGAGATTCAAATTCCTCTCTTGGAGCTAATCTCTAGGACATACAATTCGAGGGAAGACCAGATGATAATCCTTACACACACATAACCACCTTTTTGGCTGTCTGCGACACCTCCAAGTCTGGGAATCTCAATAAGAATGTGCTATATCTCCGAGCTTTCCCATTTTCTCTCAGAGGTGCAGCTAAACAATGGCTTAGCAGCAAACCGCCAGGTCATTACACTGACTGGGAGGCATTAGCTCAAGATTTTGTTGAGGAATACTTTCCTCCTACAAGAACAACTGCTTATAAAGACCGCATTTCCAGATTCACTCAGAGAGAGGATGCGAGCCTGTATGACACTTGGAATGAATTCCAGTCTCTTCTCTTCCACTGCCCTCACCGTGGGTATGAACAAAGGCAGCTGGCTGAATTCTTTACTCGTGGTATGCGCAAAGAATCTGCAAATTGGGTCAACACCCTAGCTGGCGGAGATTGCACCGCTCTTACTCCTCAGGATGCTCTTCTGCATTTTGCTGACTTTGCTTCAAAATCTATAAACTGGGAGAGGCAAATAGAAGGAACCAAGAGTCAGAGCCAGAGTCAGATAAATGTTGCAGAGCAGATCAAGGCAGAAGTTCAAAGCATCTGCAAGCAGCTGGTATTCCTCTCGACTCTCCGTCAGCTACCGCCTTTTCGGTTGACTGTGGATGGTGTGGATCATGTGCTCATAACGGCAGAAGTTGCCTCAACTTCGGCACAACCGAAGTCTGGTCTACAGAAGAGATAAACTTCATTGATCAAGGCTTCGCCAACAATCAAAAAGGCTACGCGGGTTACAGAAATTACGTGCCACGGAAGCAGAGCAACCGGTTAGTAGATCCTTATTATAGACCTCCGGGATTCATTGGAGGACAACACCAGTCTCAGGCTAAGCCGTACTACAATAGAGACATGGATTATGAGAGGAAGTTTGATCAGATCAGGAGCCGACTTGACGACCATGATATTCAGTTAAAAGCTCAAGCGGCACTTAATCAGGGACAAAGAGCTCAAAGTCAAAGAATAGAGGACGCTGTAAACACCATGGCTAGAATTTTTACTAGCAATCCTCTCCTTAATCCAGAAGCATTTCAAGCAGATTCTGATACAAGGAGCGAACACGCTCAAGCTATTACCACAAGGAGCGGCAAGCAAACAAATGATCCAAAAGTTCCGGAACCTGACATGATACCAGATACTAATACCGCCATGGACATGCCAGAAATTGAGGATATCACAGAAGAGGAAGAAGAAGCATATACTCCTCCTCCTAATCCGCCCAGGACAGCTCCTGAGCCTGTTCTGGCGCCATATGTTCCTCGGATTCCCTTCCCCAAAGTTGCAAGGAGCAAGGCTAAGGATCACGACACTCAGTACAAGAAGTGGTATAATGTGCTTAAGACTGCATAGATCAAGATACCAGTGACTGAAGCTGTGGAAATCATACCACCACTGGCGAAATTCTTTAAGGATCTCGTGAAGAAAGTGAAGAACGGGGAGGCGTACTCTATCACGCTCACTAATGAATGCGCGTCTATTCTAGGTGCGCCATCTCCCATTCGACAGCCGCCACCACCCCCAGCTAAGTGTCCTGATCTCGGTTCTTTTACATTACCGTGCATTATCAATGGCATTAAAATTGATCGCAGTTTGGTTTATTCTGGTGCTTCTATTAATGTTATGCCTGTTTATTTATATGAAAAGCTGAATCTAGGGAAATTAAAACCGATTACTCTGCATCTCATTTTAGCCGATAGGTCTGTCAAACGACCTAGAGGTGTAATAGAAGATGTAACTGTTTGCTGTGGTCCGTTTACTATATTGGCAGATTTTGTTGTTTTAGATACTCGTGATTTAGACGGAACACTCATCCTAGGTCGACCTTTCTTAGCAACTGCTGGTGTGAATATAAATTGCAAACAAGGCTTATTAACTCTAAGCGTAGGTCAAGAGAGTGTTGCATTCTGCATTAAAGATAGCATGAGATATTCAGTGGCTCAAGATGATAAATGTTATGCTGTTGATCCCCTAGAGTTGGCCTCGGCCAACTCCCTTACTAATGCTTTATCCAGTGATCCGCTAGAGTTGTGTTTGATTTCAGGGATTGACAATGCGTTAGACGATCCAGAACAGTGCCTATGGCAAGATGAGCTAGACGAACAGAAGGCGACATTCACACCTAATACCACGCCTACACATATTGAGCTAGCTTCGAGTCGGATTACCACTTCATATGAGAATCCGCCAGAACTTACTTTGAAGGAGCTGCCTGACCACTTAGAATACGCATTTCTGGGAAAGGACTGCCAGTTACCTGTCATCATCAATGCGAATCTATCGCCAGAGCAGAAAGAGCAACTGATCAGACTACTCAAGAAGCATGTCCGAGTTATTGCCTGGTAGTTGGCAGACATCAGAGGCATCTCTGAAACCTTCTGCAAACATCGGATAGTCGTTGATGAGGAATTCAAACCAGTCAGACAACCGCAACGCCGACTTAACCCTCTGATGCAGGAAGTTGTAAAGAAAGAAGTACTCAAACTTCTAGATGCCGGTATCATCTATCCTATTGCCGACAATCCTTGGGTCAGCCCGACTCAAGTCGTTCCAAAGAAAGGAGGAATCACAGTCATCCCTAATCCAAAGGGTGAACTCATTCCTACCCGAACAGTTACAGGATGGAGAGTCTGCATCGATTATCGACGACTCAATGATGCCACCAAGAAAGATCACTTCCCACTGCCATTCATTGATCAAATGCTTGAACGATTAGCTGGTCATGAGTACTACTGCTTCTTAAACGGGATGTCCGGCTACTTTCAGATTCCCATAGAGCTTGATGATCAAGAGAAGACGACCTTCACATGCCCGTTTGGTACGTTTCTTATCGTCGTATTCCCTTTGGTTTATGTAATGCTCCGGCTACTTTTCAGAGATGCATGCTTGCTATATTCGGGGATTTGGTAGAGAATGTGGTAGAGGTGTTCATGGATGACTTCTCCGTCTATGGGGATTCATTTTCTAAGTGCCTAGCTAATCTGGATAAGGTGCTAGCTCGTTGTGAGGAGACCAACCTGGCACTTAGTTGGGAGAAGTGTCACTTCATGGTTACAGAAGGTATTGTTCTTGGCCATAGAATATCTAAGACAGGTATAGAAGTTGATCGTGCCAAGCTTGAGACCATTGCCAGCTTACTGCCACCGACCTCAGTTAAGACAGTTCGAAGTTTTCTCGGTCATGCTGGTTTTCACCGAAGATTCATTAGAGATTTCTCCAAAATCACTCTTCCGATGATGAATCTGCTTGAGAAAGATGTTCCTTTTGTCTTTGATAAAGCTTGTCTTGAAGCTTTTGAGACCTTGAAGACTCAACTCACCACCGCACCGATTCTTACAGCACCAGATTGGAATCTTCCATTCAAGATCATGTGCGATGCTAGCGACTTTGCCGTTGGCGCGGTTCTTGGTCAGAGAAAGGAGAAGAGATTTCATCCTATCTACTTTACGAGCAAGACGCTCAATGATGCTCAGAGAAACTACACTACTACAGAGAAAGAGCTTATGGCTATCGTTTTCTCCTTTGATAAGTTTATACAGTATCTGGTTCTTTCGCATACCATTGTCTACACAGATCATGCTGCCATGCGCCATTTATTAGCCAAGCAGGACTCGAAGCCACGTCTCATCCGATGGATCCTTCTACTCCAAGAGTTCGACATTGAAATTAAGGATAAGAAGGGAGCAGAGAACTTAGCAGCAAATCATCTTTCTCGCCTCGAGGAATCACAAACAGGTAAGTCTACTACCCTATCAATGATTCCTTCCCTGATGAGCTGTTGCGTGTTGAAACGTATGAACAGGTTAACAGCATAGCTATCGAGCCCTGGGCAATTCCTCACGCTCAAGATCTGAGTAATGCCGCCGATTCAGATGAGCCTTGGTATGCAACTCTGGCTAACTATCTCTCACACGGCATTGTACCTCCTGAACTGGATTTCAATGCACGCAAAAAGCTTTTTAAAGAAGCCAAGTCATACTTCTGGGATGAGCCTTTCTTATACCGCATCAGTCTTGACGGGATGATCCGGAGATGTGTCTCTTACACTGAAGCAGCTGACATCATTCGTAAGTGCCATGAAGACAGTTCGGAGGACATTTTGGAGGAAACCGCACGTCAAGAAAGGTACTCAAAACAGGTTTTTATTGGCCTTCAATTTTTAGTGACTGCGACGTCTTTGCTAGACGTTGTGATGCATGCCAGTGATCAGGTAACATCTCAAACCATAATGAGATGCCCCAAATTATTCTTTAACTGTTGAAATTTTTGATGTTTGGGAATCGATTTTATGGGTCCGTTCACACCCTCCAACGGAAACAAGTACATTCTTGTAGCCGTTGATTACGTTTCTAAGTGGGCCGAGGCTGAAGCTTTACCCACTAATGATTCTAGAGTGGTGGGTCGGTTCCTTACTCGTCTCTTCACGCGTTTTGGTTCACCGCGCTTCATCATAAGCGATAGGGAACCCACTTCCACGGACAATTCGACCGGGTGTGTAAACGCTTTGGCGTCACCCACCAAATGTCCACGGCTTATCATCCTCAAGCGAATGGTCAAGCGGAAGGGACGAATCGTGAGCTCAAGCGGATTCTTGATAGGACAGTTGGCCGGTCTCGCAAGGACTGGTCATCTAAGCTCAATGATGCCTTATGGGCATATCGAACTGCCTACAAGACTCCCATCGGTACCTCACCGTATCAGCTGGTCTATGGCAAGTCATGTCATTTACCAGTTGAGCTTGAGCACAAAGCATTCTGGGCTAACAAAGAGCTGAATATGAGCTATGCAGTAGCAGGTAATAACCGCCATGACCAGATCGCTGAGCTTGAGGAGCACCGTCTCCACGCTTATGAGAGCACAAAGCTATACAAAGAACGCACCAAGAAAATTCATGACTCTCAGTTGAAGACGATCAAGCAATTCTACCCTGGAGAAGAAGTGCACTTATATAATTCTCGATTAAAGCTCTTTCCAGGTAAGTTGAAATCTCGATGGTCTGGCCCTTATACGTGGTCCGACAAACACCCTTAGGCAGCGTCTACATTAAATTGCACGATCAAGAGCCGTTTGTGGTCAACGGGCATAGGCTTAAGAAGTATCTGCAAGGGTTAGCCGTCTCTTCAATCGACGTACACTACTTCACGTCGGAACCGTGACACGATTCCAGGTATCGTCTAGCTCACGGACGTCAAACAAGAGCGCTTCGTGGGCGGCAACCCACGGCTGGAGTCAGTTATTTTCATTTTGAGTCGTTTTGTTTTAAAACCTCTTTCAAAAAAATAAAAATAAAAAAAAAACCCGTCGCCGTCTTCAAATAAGTTTTCGGCGAAAATGTGTCATTATTTTCGCCGAAAACGTTGTTCAAACTCGACCTGATCCTCCTGTTCAGCATTTTCATACCGAAAACCACCAAGCCTTTCGCCGAAACAATTTCCTCCATTCTAACTACAATTTTCGCCGAAAATTCCCATTCATCTTCGCCAAAAATCCTGGTTCACATTCACCCTTTTTCTCCTGTTTGAAATTTTCGCCGAAAACCACTACGTTTCTTCGCCGAAAATAATGCCACACTCAACACCTATTTAAGCGGCCCCACCCCTCTTCTTTTCAGCCCCTTCACATCCGAAAACTTCCACTTTCTCCCTCTCCTGTCTTGAGACCACCGCTCGCCGCCGCCAGCCCGTCGACTGCCTCACCGCCGCCGCCCCACTGAACAGTAACTGCCACCGCCGATAGTCACCAACCCCCGTCCCTACCCCCTGTTCCAAACCCTAGCACCAGCGTTTTCCAGCTCCAGTTCCGGCCGACCTAGTTTTCAAGTTTTTCCCCGTTTTCGTGGATTTCCAATCGTTTTCTCGAATCATGTCTTCACGGTTAGTTGTTCAGCCTTTGATTGTGCATCTTTTGGCTTTTTGACTTTCGGTTTTCGGCATGGTTGACTTTGGTTGACTTTTTGGTTCTCCCTCATTCTTAATAATTACTTTGTCGGTATCCATTGGCTAGGTTCTGGTATTGTTTTTGTAGCCTTTTAGGATTCGTGCCTTGTTGTCTGTGAGATCGTGTCCATGACTCATTCCATTATTCATGCTTGCCTAATGAATTGCCAGTTATTCAGTGATATATCTTGATTTTATGATCACTCGGTTACTTAGTTTACCCCAACTTGTCGACTTAGGTGTGGGGTAATAATCTTGTCATCTCATGCTGGTCATCTCTGAGTTGTGTTTTACAGGGCTCCAAAGCGTTTTAAGACTACCAGTGCAGATAGAGCGCAGCGATCCTCAGCTCGCCAGAGCAAAACACCACCTTCTCAACGGCCCGCACCAGCTGCACAGAAATTGACGGCTGTGGCCATCATTCCTGAGGATGCGCCTACCCCTGCGACTCCCATTTCCTCTATTCCTACACCTGCCAATGGGGCCGTGCATCCTTTCATCGCCGCCCTGGAGCCGCACCAGCTCGAGGTCTTTCAGAAGATCAAAGACATCCCTCCGGCTAAGGTGGCAGTTCTGTCTCTCAACAGTCTCAAAGCGCACAATCCGGCTTGGCACTCGACAATTGACACCGCTCTTCATAAAGCCGGATTGCGAGTACTGACCACTCATGGATCCCCGTACCCGCTTGTCGCCCTCCAGGAGTTCTGGAGTTCATTTCGTCGCCTCACCCCGAAGCCCTTTCGTGAGCAGAAACTCATTTCCTTTCGCCTCGGTGGTGTTCTTCATGAGAAGTCCCTTCGCGAGTTCGGCCGCTTGCTGGATCCGCACGTCAATTTCGATACCGCATTAGCTGGCTTTGAGGACACATACTCCATCACAAGTGCTCCTTACCCGGATGTGTGGAAATGGGCATGCTGCGAGGATGAGAGCTCACCTATCGTCCACCCCACGGTCGGTGACATCTTTCACCCTGTTCTTAAATTCTGGCATTATGTTTGGGTGCAATCTCTGTGTTTTTGCAGCAAGACGAGCCGCCACCACGTTTCTCTGGAGGAGCTCGTATTATTCCGTGCTTTAGAGGAGGATGCCAACCTGCACCCCGGCTGGTGGCTTGCACGATTCTTTCACAAGCGCACTACCGCCAAGAAGCTTCCTACTGAGCTTCTAGGAGGCCCCTTCATTTCAATTCTGATCGACAACCTCCAGCTCGGTGATAAATGGGGCCCCGATATTCCTCGCATCCCGATTGAGCATATAGGCGCTGAGCTTGCCATAGCACGGCGCATCGACCTTTCAGAGACTATTGAGCATTGCACATCGCTCCCTCATCGCACGAACCAGTCAGTTGACCGCCCGCCGTCGCGAGCGCAAATCACGCCGGAGATGAATGAAAGGCTGGTGCGTATTGAGAAGTGGCAGCTAGACTACTCGGCTGGTTCGTTGCAATGGCATAAGGACCGAGTAGCACATAAAGAGACTCAGAACGAGCGTTGGTCCACTCTACAGCAATTCATGGCTGACCAGTCAGCCAGACACCAGGATGAGCTCGCTTGGCGACAGCAGATGGAACAGTGTTTCGCCACAACCTCCATTCACCCACCACCTCCACCCCCTCCCGCAGAACAGTGATCAGGTTGTTTCTATCATTTTCCTTTTCTTTTCTTTCTTCTTTTCGGGTTTACACCCAATTTTGTTCTGTGTGGATCGGGACACTTGTCCCGGTGTCCTTTTGATCTTTTTGTTGTTTGTGTTTTGAAGGATTTTGAGTAGCTCTGCTCTGCTCCGGACTCTCCGTGTTCATCCACTACACCGACCATCACCTTCCAGGTTCTTCGTATCTCTCTACTCTAGTTTAGTCCTGTGAGGACACAGAACAGTTTAAGTGTGGGGTAGGGTGTTAGATAACCATGCATGATCTGGATTGCCTATCCTCGTGTGCCTTGTGATTCCTGTCCAGTCTCTCTAGCATAGAATTGCTCAATTCTTGACTTTTGATGTGAAATTGGTTTCAATTTTGAAGAATGACGTCTAGACTGTTCCACTTAGAACCTGTAACCAACGTGTCAGAACTGATATTAAATGAGTCTAGGTCAGAACAGATCATATATCACTTCTGTAGTTGGAGCTGGAAATAATTGAATCAATTAACTTGTTAACAACAAAGCTGGATAACACCGTTCTAAGATGATAAATGCTAGCTTCTTCCATGTTTTCACTCCATATTTGATCACCTGTAATTGTGGCTTGAGATTAGACGAAAATCCAATTCGAAATCTTGCGTAAAAAGTTATAACTAGCTAGGATTAAGTGGCTAAATGGTGAAATCAAGTGATTGAGTGAATCAAATCAATGCTAAGTTCTTTAAAGTGCTGAAAATAAAGCTAGGCAAGCCCGACACCTAAGTGAAATGTTCGGATTGAGCACTAGCAAAAGGCACAAATACTGTGAGCTAGGCAGGTCCAACACCTAAGTGAAGTGTTTGGTATCGAGCACTAGTATGCAGTAAATAAATTAAAGAAAGTGTGAATCTTGAAAGAAATTGTTGTTTAAATCGGTCCTAGCTAGAACGTGTAATGTACAGATCTAGAAACGGATGAAGTCGAGTCGATAGCCACGTCACTTTTCCTACCTCCGCGTCCACTTCATGGCTAGAGCTTAAAGTCTTTTTTATTAGAATTGGTGTTATCGTAGTCGGTTAATCATGATTAATTGTTTTGCTAAGAAACGATCTTGTTAAAACCACTACTTGAAGTGTGCAGAAATCAGTGTGATCGAAAACTTGTTTGGTTGATGTTCTTGCATATGTAGGTCACTCTTTCTACGTGGAACAGTCTAAACCAAATTGTTAGAATTGAATCTCAGTTAATCTCGTGTCATTTATGAATTTGAGTGTGGTTCTATCCAGTTTGCTTGAGGACAAGCAAAAGCTTAAGTGTGGGGTATTTGATGACACTCGATTTGACGTGATTATCAGCCTCATTTAAGCGACATTTCTTTGCTTAAGACATGGTTTTTAGGGTAGAATAACGAATATTTGATCGATTTCCCTATCTCGTGCCATTTGTGTTACCTTGGCCCGTTTTGGGTCTATTTGATGGTTTTCTAGTGTTTTTATGTTAGCACAGGTTTTTGCCATCGAATACGGTAGCCAAGGACGTGTCTTAGACGTTGGAACCCCGAAGAATCACACATAAATCAACCGGAGAAATCGCTCAAGTCAAAGAAAATGCCTGCCTCATTTACACATGTGTTTTCGGCGAAAATACCCTAGGGTTTTCACCGAAAATGTAAGAAGGAATCCACTGCCCCTTATAGAACATTCACGACATGGGAGGGACTAGCCGAAGCTTTCCTCGAGGAGTTCTTTCCCCCTTATATGACGGATGCAATCCGAGATCGTATCAACCACTTCACACAACACAAGGGAGAGCTCCTCCATGAGACTTGGAATACGTTCCAAGCCCTTCTTCGGTCTTGTCCTCATCACAACTTCGCCGAATGGAGTTTGGTGGATATCTTTGCTAGGTCCCTTGATTTTGAGAATACAAGGATGATCAACCAAGCCGCCAGAGGTGATCTAAGGATGCTCACTCCCGAAGATGCTCTAGAACTCTTTGCGGAGATGGCCAACAAGACGAGGAGTTGGTCTCGACAACAACCTCCAGGTCCAAGTATGGGAGCGACACTCACTACGACTCTAGAGCTATAAGTGTTGATGCACCAAAGGATTCGTCTAGCTATGGGAAGAAGCCTAAGTTACCGGGGCACTGAGATGAAGATGACCCTATGTTTGCGCTCCTCATGTCTAAGATCGATGTTATGGCATCTCAGGTAAGTAACCTGACCATGCCTAAGCACCCCTCTAAGGCTCCATCATCTCATGTGGGTAATCCCCCAGTGGCTTCAATATATTGTTGTGAATGTTGTGGGGGTCAGGGTCACAATGTCAGTGCTTGCCGCTCCGCCACTCCTGAGCTTGGTCAAGGTGACCACAATGAGGAGGTAAGCTTCGCACAAGGTCAAGGATTCCATGGTAATTTCAACCCCCAAGGTAACTATCAAGGAGGTAACTATAACCGACCTTGGAACCAAGGTGGTGGATACAACAAGTCTAACCAAGGGTACCAAGGCCAAGGGAGTCAAGGTAGTGGTTATAACAAGGGTTACAACCAAGGAAATCAAGGAGGATTCCAAGGTTATAGAGGGTATCAAGGCAACCAATGGTCTCAAGGAAGTAACCAAAACCAAGGTAGTCAATGGACTCAAGGAGGTCACCAAGGACAAGGGAACCAAGGGGGAAATCAATGGAATCAAAGTGGACATCCAAATCAAAGTCCCCAAGGTCCTACTCCACCGGGAATGTACAATCATAGAGGTGATGGACCACCCGGATTTAACAAACCACCTCACAACAAAGAAGGGGGTTCTTCAATATCACAAGAGGATACCAACGCGGTGGTGATTCAACTTATAAAAAATCAACAGGCTTCAATTGCAAATTTGGAGAATCAAATGGGACACATTGCTAAGACACTCTCGAAGCGACCCTCGGGCACTTTACATTCCAATACCGAGGTCAACCCCAAAGGTCCGGAGCATTGCAAGGTAGTGACATTGAGAAGTGGAAAACCTTTGCAAGATGCAACCCCTTCTCCAATTGACTCTCAAAAGGTACAAGATCCTAATCTAATGGTTGATGATGATGACATCAACGATCCTTCGGATGAAGTTGAGGTTGAAGTCGAACCTCCTACGGGTAATATGAGTACTAAGGTTGCCAAGGAACCTAGTAAGGCTACATCGAGTACACCTCCGGTCTCTCCTCCCGCACCGGTTGTACCTCCATACAAGCCTAAGCTTCCATACCCCTCTCGAGTGAAGAAGGATGGCCTTGAGAAAGTCTTTAAGAAGTTTGTGGAGCGGCTTAGTCAAATGCAATTCTCTCTCCCATTTCCCGAAGCTATGACTATGATGCCTCAATATGCTAAGTTCATGAAGGAACTCTACACCAACAAGAGGAAACTACCGGAGACATCTCTAGTTCACCTCAATGAGGAATGCTCCGCCGTTCTCTTCAAGAGTCCACCGAAAAAGCTTAAGGATCTAGGTACTTTTACTATCCCTTGTGCTATAGGTAATACCTCTTTGGCTAATGGTCTTGCGGATCTAGGTGCTAGTATCAACGTCATGCCCTATTGCATATTTGAGAAACTAGGGTTATCTAATCTTCGTCCTACTCGTATGTACATTCAACTTGCGGAAAAGTCAACCAAGAGTCCTAGGGGGATTGTTGATGATGTGCTAGTTAAAGTAGGCCCTTTTGTTTTCCTAGTTGACTTCGCGGTCATTGATACCGATGATGTGGATGTCTCATTGATATTTGGTAGACCATTTCTTGCTACTTCTCGTGCTTTAATTGATGTGCATAATGGGAAATTGACATTGAGAGTAGGACAAGAGAGTGTCACATTTTGCATAGCCGATGGCATGAAGTTTGCTTACGCACAAGACGATTTAGAGTACTCGTGTGATACTATTACTTCGGCTAGTGTGTGTAGTATTTCTAACTTCGTGTGTCGAGATTCTTTGGATGTTTGCCTTAGAATGAATGTGCAGGAACATTTAGACACCCCAGAGTTAAAAGCTCAGGTGGCTTACCTTGATGAAGGGAGAGATAAGTTAGAGAGTGAAACAGTTTTTGTTGCTCTTCTGATGGTGGAAAGGGTGAAGACCTGTTATGAAGAACCACCTACTCTTGAGCTCAAGCCTCTTCCCACTCATTTGGAGTATGCTTTTCTAATGCCCAATTCTAAGCTACCGGTCATCGTCAATTCTAAGCTCCTACCCGAGCAAAAGGACCGTTTAGTGGAGCTCCTCAAGAAGTATATGAGAGCTATCGCGTGGAGCATCTCGGATATTCGAGGTATAAGTCCCACATTTTGTTCACATCGGATCCTCATGGAGGAAGATTTCAAGCCGGTTGTGCAACCTCAAAGAAGATTGAATCCTAACATGAAAGAGGTTGTGAAGAAAGAGGTTATTAAGCTTATGGATGCGTGGATTATCTTTCCTATCTCGGATAGTCCTTGGGTTAGCCCCGTGCAAGTTGTTCCCAAGAAAGGAGGAATCACGGTGGTAGCTAATGACAAGAATGAGCTCATCCCGACAAGGACGATCACCGGGTGGCGTGTTTGCATAGATTATCGTCGACTCAATGAGGCCACTAGGAAGGATCATTTTCCTCTACCTTTCATGGATCAAATGCTCGAGCGTCTTTTCGGTCACGAGTACTATTGCTTCTTGGATGGCATGTCCAGATACTTCCAAATACCGATTGCTCCGGAGGACATCGAGAAGACCACATTCACATGCCCTTTTGGTACGTTTGCTTATCGTCGAATTCCATTTGGATTGTGCAATGCTCCTGCTACCTTCCAACGATGTATGCTTGCCATCTTTGATGATTTTGTGGAAGATATCATGGAAGTGTTCATGGATGATTTCTCGGTCTTTGGGGATTCGTTTGATCTTTGTTTGAGGAACCTTGAGAAGGTGTTGCATCGTTGTGAAGAGACCAATCTCGCGTTAAGTTGGGAGAAGTGCCATTTCATGGTTAATGAAGGGATTGTTCTTGGTCACAAGATCTCTAGGAGGGGCATTGAGGTCGATAAGGCAAAGTTAGAGACCATCTCTCAACTTCCTCCACCCTCATCCGTGAAAGCTGTGAGAAGTGATGACACTCGAATTGACGTGATTATTAGCCTCATTTAAGCGACATTTCCTTGCTTAAGACATGGTTTTTAGGGTAGAATAACGAATATTCAATCGATTGCCCTATCTCGTGCCATTTGTGTTACCTTGGCCCGTTTCGGGTCTATTTGATGGTTTTCTAGTGTTTTTATGTTAGCACAGGTTTTTGCCGTCAAATAAAGTAGCCAAGGACGTGTCTAAGGCGTTGGAACCTCGAGGAATTGCACCGGAATCGATCCAAGAAGCCAATCAAGTCGAAACAATTCCTGCCTCGGTTTACAAAGGAATTTTCGCCGAAAATACCTCAGCATTTTCGGCGAAAATATCAGTACAAATCGGCGATGCTCATCAACAGAAGTTTTCGGCGAAAATGTTAAGTTTTTGACCGAAAACTATGGGACCGAAATTCACAGGAGAAATCAGCCAGCGGACCATCCATTTACAAAGGAATTTTCGCCGAAAATTCTTCAGTATTTTTGGCGAAAATATCAGTTAAAATCCGGCTATATTAGGGTTAAGTATAAATACTTAAACCGGCGGCCCAAAGAGGAAATCAATCATTATTCATATTTTTCACAAATCAGACTTTTGAGAGTCAGCCGACTCTAGGGTCGCTAGATAGAGTTTAGAGAGTTTGAAGATCCGTGGAGAGATCGTGACGCCATCCTTCCACCTCGAAGAGCTCGGAGCTTAAAGTTGAAGATCCAGGAGATTGAAGCTTCGCCGGAGTCGTCAGAATTAGGTTTTTCAGTTCTTATCTATTCTTCCTCTGTATGATGATTTCCTTTGTTGCCTTTGATTCTTCTGTTATCGTACATGAATAGCTGAACTCGTAGAGCTTAGATTAGATGAACCCTAAGTGACCCAGGGCTTTAAAGCGGTCACGGATCGGCGGTAATTAGATTCAAAGTTAAATCAGTTTCTCTTTGCATGGTTGTTTTGTTCTTGATTGTTTATGTTTCTTTTCTGGTTGATCGCCTAGATTAGGTTTTTGCAAGCTAGGGTTAGTCGCCAGACGTAGTCACTAGACGTAGTCGTTAGACAGTTCCCTGCTTTGGCGCTTAAACCTGTCTTCTTTGATCACCTAGTTTAAATTCTTGTTAAGCTGAGGATAAAAGCGAACGCTCGCCTCTCTTTAGAACATCAATTCAACCAGTTAACCTTATAATTGGAGTGTGCCTTACGTAGGAACCGATTAGGGTTAATCCGCTGCAAGAGTAACTCATAAATTGTTAGTAATTGCACCAGTTAATTAACTCGTTGCGAGAGGCGACCGTACCCGGGCGGCTAGTTAATCTTGGTAGTTAGATCGGATAGAGCGAACGTTCACCAGTCTTAAACCTAAGGGTAAGGAGTTATGGTGGTGTATAGAAACCGATTGAATTAGAATTGAAAACTGTTGATCTGTTGATTGCCAATGCTCTAGTGATCTAAGAGGAATTCGAAATCTAAGTTCGTCTACCTTCTCGTTAGTCAACCTTTTACTTTTCTGTCTTTTACTTTCCTGCTTTATTAGATTAGAAGTCGTGGAACTCACACCAGGCACTAAGTGTTTAAACCTGAGTAATTTGCCAGCTTCTTTGAGTAGTCGATTAGTAGAAACCCTGTGGAATACGATCTAGTCTACTTCGGTAGGTTAGTTATTTGATACCGCTAAAACTGCAGCATCAAGAAGTTTCTTGGGGCATGTCGGTTTCTATAGGCGCTTCATTAAAGACTTCTCTAAGATAACTACTCCTATGACTCGGCTTCTCGAGAAGGATGTGGAATTTCGATTTGATGATGAATGCATGCGAGCCTTTGAACTCCTAAAGGGTAAACTCACAAATGCTCCTATACTCATTGCTCCGGATTGGTCGAAGTCATTTGAGTTGATGTGCGATGCTAGTGATTACGCTATTGGAGCGGTTCTAGGCCAACGAATTAACAAGAGATTCCATCCAATATACTATGCAAGTAAGACTCTCAATGAAGCTCAAAGGAACTATACAACTACAGAGAAGGAGTTCTTGGCCATAGTGTTTGCCTTTGATAAGTTTAGGTCCTACTTGGTGCTTTCTCACACTATTGTCTTCACGGACCACCAAGCTTTGAGGTATCTTCTATCTAAGGCCGATGCTAAACCAAGATTGATTCGATGGGTTCTTTTGTTGCAAGAGTTTGACATTGAAATTCGAGATAAGAAGGGATCCGAGAATGTAGCCGCCGATCACTTGTCTCGGTTTAAAGAAGTTGAGATGGTACACAACGGTAATGAAGAAATCAATGACAACTTCCCCGATGAGCTATTATTCGCATTAGCAACTTGGGAGTTCAAGGAACCTTGGTTTGCGGATTTAGCTAACTATCTTGCTAGTGGATACTTGAAGGAGGGCCTCTCCACTCAAGACAAAAGGAAGTTCTTCGCGGATTTGAAGCACTACTATTGGGACGATCCTTTTGTGTTTCGAGTTGGCTCCGATGGGATGATTAGAAGATGTGTTAACCATGGAGAAGCGAAGGACATCATACTTCATTGCCACTCTGGTCCTACGGGTGGACATCATGGGGCAAATCGCACGGCTCACAAGGTACTCGAGTTCGGATTCTTTTGGCCTTCGATCTTTTGAGATTGTCAAGACTTTGTCAAGTCTTGCGATGCATGTCAACGTGCAGGTAACATCTCTTCCCGTAATGAAATGCCTCAACATGTCTCATTAGTGGTCGAAATATTTGATATATGGGGTATTGATTTCATGGGACCGTTCCCTCCTTCGCATGGTAACAAGTATATACTAGTTGCGGTTGATTATGTGTCTAAATGGGCGGAGGCACAAGCTTTGCCTACCAATGATGCCCGAGTTGTAGGAAGTTTCTTGTTAAGTTGTTCACCCGTTTTGGTGCCCCTCGTGCTATTATTAGTGATCGAGGTACTCGTTTTCAAGGACAATTCAATAGGATGTGCCGACGGTTCGGTGTCACTCATCGGATGTCTACCTCGTATCACCCTCAAACTAGTGGCCAAGCCGAGGTAACTAATAGGGAAATTAAGAGAATTTTGGAGAAAACGGTCGACCAATCACAAAAAGATTGGTCGACAAAGCTTGATGATGCTCTATGGGCCTACCGTACGGCTTATAAGACCCCTATAGGCACTACTCCCTATAGGATGGTCTATGGTAAAACTTGCCATTTGCCGTAGAGCTTGAGCACCGATCTCTTTGGGCGTTGAAATTTCTAAACCTTGATATGAGTCTCGCAGGAGAAGAGCGTAAGTTTCAGGTACATGAACTCGAAGAGTATCGCCATCATGCGTATGAGAGTGCCAAGCTATACAAGGAGAGGACGAAGTTCATTCATGACTCCCGATTAAAGCCGGGCAAGGATTTCAGAGTTGGTGACCAAGTCCTTCTATACAACTCTCGGCTCAAACTCTTTCCCGGGAAGTTGAGTTCTCGTTGGTCTGGACCATTCACGGTAACTCAAGTATTTCCTTATGGCACCGTCGAGGTAACCTCTCCATCCCAAACCGAGCCTTTTAAGGTGAATGGCCATCGACTTAAACATTATGTGGTTAATGATACTATTGGTGCGGTTGAGGTTTTATCCTTGGTTATGCCTTGAGTGTTCTTGGTTTCGTCTAGCTAGAGACGTTAAAGAAGCGCTTCAAGGGAGGCAACCCATGTTATCCTTACCTTTTCGCTTTTATGTTTTTGTGTTGTTTTGTTCGTTGAATAAGATGTTGGCAAGCACTTAGGCGGATCACTATTCACAATGTGCGTCATGGGATTCTTCCTCTACTTTGGCGTCCTATGCTCCTCTCTACCAACGCGGTAACTTTGTTCCACCTTACCCTCTCTCTCTTGATCATTGAGGACAATGCTCATGTTAGTCGTAGGGGAGTTTGAGGTTTGGTGTGATTATTCGTGGTAGAGATGCAAGGCTATGCTTTGATGAGTTCCATGATCTTAATTGAATGTCAATTTCCTCTATTGTAGAATCATTCGGTTCTTGACTTTTGGTGTTTAATTGACTTTAAGCTTTCATAATGACGTTTAGACTGTCCTACTTAGAACCTATAACCAGCATGTTAGAGCTAATATCAAATGAGTCTAGGCCAGAATAGAGATTTTATCACTCTTGTGTGTTGGTTGATTGGTTTGATACGTGTTTTTGTACCACTCGATAACACCGGTCTAAGATGATGAAGGCAATCAAAATTTTCACCCTTTTTCCATGTTTTTCGTCACCTTTTTTATCTCTCATGATTGTGGCTTGAGATTAGACGGAATCCATTTCGAAATCTTGTATTGAAGTTGTAAGGGGCTAGGGATCAAGTGGCTAGTTTGGAAAGAAAATGCTCAAAAGAAAAGAAAAGCTAGGCAAGCTCGACACCTAAGCGAAGTGTCGGGTTGAGCACTAGCAAAGGCAAAAGCTGTGAGCTAGGCAGGTTCAACACCTAAGTGAAGTGTTGGATCGAGCACTAGTATGTAGTAAGAAAAAAATGATGATGGAAAGAAAAGAGAAAAAAAAAGAGTTCTAAAATGTAGTCCTTGATCCTAGCCAGAGTTTGTAAAGTGCGGATCTAGAAGCGGATGAAGTCGAGTCGATAGCCACATCATGATCACTCATCACTCTCCTACCCCCGCCTTATCTGTTCCATTTCCCGAGTTCAAGTCCTTTTAATTAGAGTTGGTGTTGTCATGGTCAGTTTTTCTGTATCCCAATTAACCACTACTTGAAGTGTGCAGAAATTAGTGAGGTCTAGACTTGTTTGGTTGACATTCTTGCATGTGTAGGTTAAGTTTGTTCGTGGAACAGTTTAAGCCAAATTGTTATTGCTTGAATCTCAATGGGACCGATCTTGTCATTTGTGAACTTGGATATTTTCTAATTCATTTGCTTGAGGACAAGCAAAGTTTAGTCGTAGGGGAATTTGATGTGACTTTATTTAGTGCATTTTAGCTTATGATTATCCTATGAAATGCCCGTGTTTGATCCTTGAATGCCATGCTTAATATGCTTTTATTGAAGTTTTATGCAAAGTGTTATTTTGTTGTCCGGTTGCCACTTTGAGGCCAATTTTGTTTTCATTTTCCGGATTTTTCATTGAAGTACTGGTGACAAGGAGCACGTAGGATCAAACGGGAGGTCAATCGGAGCTAGGACGGAGGAGATATGGCCGTTGCAAAAATGAGAAAAAAACACCCTTCCATTGAAGAAGTTTTCGGCGAGAACTTAGAGTTCTCGCCGAAAACCCTCGGCTCGTGACAAACAGGAGATTCCAGAAGATCAACATTCGATTTATGAAGGAGTTTTCGGCAAAAATCTTAGTGAATTTTCGCCGAAAATCTATGAAGAAATGCACAGTCGGTCGGTGTTTTCAAAGCTATTTTTGGCGAAAATCTAACAGAATTTTCGCCAAAAATACCAGGCAATTCCGGTGCAGTTTATAAGGAAGGAAGAGGCAAAAATTAAAGGAGATTCATTATAATTTACAACACTCGTCCGAAACTCTCTCTCTATTTTCATGACCGCCGATCATCACCCTTCTCTCAACCAAACACCACCTTTCCTCCCTTGTTGATCAACTTGAAGATCAATGATCTAAGTGAAGTCCTCCATAACTTGGATTGGAGCTTGAAGAACCAAGTAGGAAGATCCTCCATGGAAGCAAGGATGGTCTCCTCTACTCAATTTCAGGTTTCTTCCATGGTTGTGCTAGGCTAAGCTTAGGTTTAGTTTAGTGGGGGATGGATCAAGCTAGGATAGATGATTGATTGTATGGATTGAGTTTCTCATAGCCATTTGTGTAAGATGATGATCCTAGACCTTGGGCTTGTTGTTCTTGGGACTTAACTTGGTCCTTTGATATTTTTTTATGTCTTTCAATACATGAGAATGATTGATTGATGTTGATCTAAGGTCTTGGGATTGTAATTGAATGATTTGAGAGATTGGATTATGCAATTGCAACCATTTTGAGCTTGTTTTCCTTGTTGTCATTTTATCAAACACTTGGTGTGCATTAAGTTTTCTTTCATTTGAAGGTTGAGAGACCCTTTTGATTGCTAGACTAGTGCTTTATGATTGACATGAGAGTGTCTTGCATCATTTACCATGTGTTAGATGAATGTTAGCATAGAATTCAAGTTTTTGGCATTTCATTGAGCAAGTTAAGGCACTTCATTACCTTTGTTCACACAGCGGAGAGCATGGTGCATTTGGTCTAGGAGTAGAGAGTCAATTGTGCGAGAGTTCGTTGATTCTACTTGAGTGAATTGCATGGTCATTAGTTTACACATCGTTGCTTGAGATTCAATCCAGCTTTCATGAACCTTGAGCTTGAAGAAACCCCTTGCTAAACTAAACTCCCTTCTCTCTTGTCTGATCATCAATTTCACTTGTTAGTTTTACCTTATTGTTTATGCTTTTGATTTGTTCTCTTTCAAAACCAAAACTCAATTTCAAATGTTTAGACCGTTCATGAATTTTGTGAGTATTAGCTTATGAGAGGACCTCGTGGAATACGACCTTGGTAAAATTCTTATCAAGCGGATTAACCCTAACTGGTTCCTACGAAAGGCACACTCCCATGAATATTAATTGGTTGAATTGATGTTCTAAAGTAAGGCGAACATTTGCTCTATCCTTATCTTAACAAGAGACTAATCTAGGTGATCAAGAAAGACAACTTTAATTTTTTAAAGTAAGGAAGCTGTCTGGCGACTAACCCTAGCTTAATGATGACACTCGATTTGACGTGATTATCAGCCTCATTTAAGCGACATTTCCTTGCTTAAGACATGGTTTTGAGGGTAGAATAGCGAATATTCTATCGATTGCCCTATCTCGTGCCATTTGTGTTACCTTGGCCCGTTTAGGGTCTATTTGATGGTTTTCTAGTGTTTTTATGTTAGCACAGGTTTTTGCCGTCAAATAAAGTAGCCAAGGACATGTCTAAGGCGTTGGAACCTCGAGGAATTACACCGGAATCAATCCAAGGAGCCAATCAAGTCAAAACAATTCATGCCCCGATTTACAAAGGAATTTTCGCCGAAAATCCTTCAGTATTTTCGGCGAAAATATCAGCACAAATCGGCGATGCTCATCAACAGAAGTTTTCGGCGAAAATAGGAAGTTTTCGACCGAGAACTATGGGACCGAAATTTACAGGAGAAATCAGCCGGCGGACCATCCACTTACAAAGGAATTTTCGCCGAAAATTCCTCAATATTTTCGGCGAAAATACCAGGCAAAATCCGGTTGAATTAGGGTTAAGTATAAATACTTAACCGGCGGCCCAAAATCAAATATACTTCAATACACCTCATAATATACTTTTCATACATCAGAATTTAGAGAATCCTCTCAAGTTCTGGAGCAAGGAGTTAGAGTTCGAAGAGCCGAAAAGAGATCGTGATGCCATCCCTTCCATCTCGACGACTCAGAGCTAGGATTGCAGTCTACCGGAAGATCGAAGTTCTGCCGGAGTCATCTTAATTAGGTTTTTCAGATTCTTTTCTGTTTTTCCTTTGCATGATGAACTCTTTCATTGTCTTTGATTCTTTTGTAATGAATATGCGTAGTTAAACTCTTAGAGCTTAGACTAGATGAACCCTAAGTGACCCAGGGCTTTAAAGCGGTCACGGATTAGCGGTGATTAGATTCGAAGTTCAATCAGTTTCTCTTTCATGTTTGATTTGTTCTTCATTGTTCATGTTTCTTGTCTCGATTGATCACCTAGATTAGATTCTTGTTAAGCTAAGGATAGAAGCGAACGCTCGCCTTGCTTTAGAACATCAAATTTAACAATTAACCTTATAATTGGAGCGTGCCTTTCGTAAGAACTGGTTAGGGTTAATCCACTGCAAGAGTAATTCCACCAGTTAAGTTAAGTCGTTGCGAGAGCCGACCGTACCCGGGTGACTAATTAATCTTGGTAGCTAGAACAGATAGAGCTAATGTTCGCCGGTCTTAGACCTAAGGGTAAGGAGTTATGGTGGTGTCTTAGATTTGATTGAATGAGAATCAAAATCCGCTGATCTGTCGATTGCCAATGCTCTGGGGAACGAAGGGGATTCAAAGTCTAAGTTCGTCTGTCATCTCTGTTTTAATCAACCAATTTCCAATCTGTTTTTAGTTTCAATTTTTAATTTCTCTGCATTTCTTAGAATTAGAAGTCGTGGAACTCACACCACGCACGAAGTGATTAAACCCGAGTAATTTGCCAGCTTATTTGAGTAGTCAATCATAGAAGACCCGTGGAATAAGATCTACCCCAACTTTCTAGCTTGGTAGTATTTGATCACTGTTCTGCAGCTCATCACTTAACACAAACCTAATCTAGACCATCAACCAGAAAAGAAACATAAACAACGAATCTAATCTAGGCGTCAAGTAGACAAGAAACGCAGGAAACAATTAAGCACAAAACAACCACGCAAGAGAAACTATCTGAACTTGAATCTAATTACCGTCAATCCATGACCACTTTAAAGCCCCGAGTCACTTAGGGTTCATCTAATCTAAAGCTCTACGAGTTTAGCTACTCATATTCAATACAAGAGAATTGAAGACAAACAAATAATACATCTCAGGTAGGAAGAACAGAAAAGAACTGTAAAACCTAATTTGATAACTCCGTGAAGTTTCAATCTTCTGAATCTTCAACTCCTAGCTCCGAGCACTCCTAGGAGGAAGGATGGTGTCACGATCTCTTCCAGGCTCTTCGAACTCTCTCTTTTACTCTCTAAGTCGTGGCTGATCTTTCAGAATTAAATCTTCTTTAATCTGGCCTCGAAAAGTCTATTAATACCCGCAAAAACCCTTTCCTTGTTGGAAAAGGCTCAAATTTCCCGTCTGGGGAGCTTACACGGGGTGTAAGCTAGCTTACACGACATGTAAGCTCTAAAACGCAACACTTTGAGTTTTTCTTCAAATCCGGTCCGTTCCTTGTGGTTTGGTCTTCTTCCTTCGACCCGGATCACTCCAATGGGCCTAGAATCACATGTCACTCAATGCTCCACTCCTGGTTTGATTCCCCAACATCGGTTATTAACTAAAATACATAAAAAACGTGTAAAACAATGTAGAATGGCCCTAAGGCCGAAAGGAGAATAAACTCACTTAAAATCACCCAAACAAGATAAAATCATCACGGAATGTCGCTTAAATGAGGCTGATAGTCACGTTAAATCGAGTGCCATCAAAAATGGAAAAGGTCGAGGAAATACGTCAGAATCTTAAAGCTGCTCAAGACCGTCAGAAAAGTAACGCAGAAAGGCATGGGACTCCGTGTTCCTACGAAGTAGGAGAGCGAGTATTCCTGTGGGTGTCTCCGTGGAAGGGAGTCATGCGATTCGATAAGAAATGGAAACTAAGTGCCCGGTACATCGGCCCGTATGAGATACTAGAACGCATCGGTCCACTAGCGTACCGGCTGACGTTACCTCCTAGCTTATCTTGAATACACGATCTATTCAACGTAAGCATTCATCGAGCTTACAGATCCAGCCCGGATCATGTACTCAAATTGGAATACATTTAATTATTCGACAACATAACATATGAGGAGGTTCCCAGTAGAGATTGTAGATCGACAAGAGAAGGATCCATGGAAGAAGAAGATTCCCATGGTTAAGGTCGTACGGAGGAATCAGGGACCGGAAGCTGCAACCTGGGAAACTGAGAAGAGTATGAGGGTGAAGTACCCTGAGCTCTTCTTGGACTAGACAGGGTTGGTAATCCTTACTCGTTTAAGTTATCAATCCATTTTAACTTTATAATTTCCTTCTCTTTGAGGAACTAGAATTTTGAGGGTGAAATTTCCTGAATCGGGGAAGAAATGTTACATCCCGATTTTTAAGTCATATCTTGATAAAAGGGGAACACGAGTTCATTTGAGGCTTAAGGGTTAGTTCGAGTTGGTCGTTGGTAGGATTCAATTGGGAAAGGGAATCAAACCAATCAGACCGTGTTAAGAACTAGCAAGGAAAAACTGATCATTGAAGGATCTGTAGACTAGCTGGTTTTGAAACCAGACCAGCACTCAGTTGATCCAGGTTTGAATCTCAACCATGACATTGTTTTATTTTTTTGTCCAGCATGAAAAATGACGCCGTTTTGGTCGTCTTCTTCCTTGGCCCCATCAGTTTGACGAACCAGCATTTCCGGTGGCTGAAATCCAATCCGGTGACCCTTCCTAATGGTCAAGGGCCATTTTGAGCCTAATCGAGATGAAGAACCCCACCAGAACGTGGCGTAAAACTCGAGAATCAAGATTGGAGCTCGAGTCCATATAGAAACAGACAAATCGGATAAGGAGTTGATCCCACTCTGGCGGAAATATCAGAACGACGGTGACTTCTCCAGAATGCCATTAAACTCGAAAATCTTATTCCATTTTGCTCTAATCGACTCCCTGAAGCCTATAAACCCAGCTCTTGCTTCGAATCAAAGTGTATCAAACTCTGAAACCATCTCTCTGTCACTTTGACAAACATCTCCGACCACCGTTGTGTCCGAGGGTTCCAGGCATCGTCGGTCTAAACTAAATCCTCTATCAACTCATCTCAAACCCTTAAAACTAACCTCACTCTCAGAATCGTGTATCCATTCACCAAAATCATTTAATCCTCTCGTCAAAATTTGTCAGAACCGCCGGTGCCTTGCAGTTCGACAGGTAAAATTACCTGTGCAGTCCTTTCTTCTTTTCCTTTGTTGTTTTGGCCCTTGAAGTTTTCCCCTCGTGACAGTCTGATGCTTAACTGTCAATTGTTTGGTCATTTAACCTCTTTTCAGCTTTGACAGTTTGATCCAGGAAGTTGTGCAGCCGTTAACTCCCTATCTTCGAGTCGACTCTTTAGGTGGGTTGGTTCAAGGTGGTAAATTCCTTGGATTAATTAACTCCTCAATTAAAAAAATTATTTGGTTAAACTTTTTCATTAACCAAGTTGATATTGTGATCATTCATTCGACGGAAACTGGATCAACGAGTCAGGTATTCGGGTCTTATGTTGGACTTGTACATACTTAAATTAAGGTCCTTACAGTTTCTCGTTGTGATTTACTTCTAACAGAGCACTAATCCCTCTTAGTTGGTTTCCCTCCCGATAGGTTAGATTATGCAGGGTAATGAGTGACACGGATCCTCATTAGTTCTGTTTTATAAAGTTATGACGCCTAAGTCTTGGTTACCTGGAAATTGAGACGGAAAGTCTTGGTTTTGACAACAAGGTGTTGTTTCTACGGAAAGCTCTATCTTTCCGGAACCGTCGATTTTATACCTAATTGTGTTTGATTCGATTATGGTTAAATCGTGATGTTATCTGACGATGTTTGACACCTAGTGTATATAGGTGAAAAGTAAAGCCTCGCTAGCTAGTCCTCCGCCGGGAACATCGATGGATATGAGTCCCTACCGGGTGATGGGAGTTGGGTATTGTTATTCCCAATCGATTCACGGTAGTCGGTACGGATAGCCCCAACTGGATGATGGGATTTGTGTATGGTTAGCCCCAATCGATTCATGGTAGTTGGGAAGAATAGCGACTCTTATGAAGTCCCTATTATAGGCTTGATGAGGAAGCCTTATCGATGATGGCGTAGAGGTCAGCTAGGCGGGAAGAGGGGACGCCCTAGACAATGTTAATTGTCGTGTTAGTATTGAAATCGTTGGTGAACTAACGGTTATGTGATTTGTTCCACAATTCGACCATGAAATTGAGGACCATACCAGTTTTGGTCATATGCTCCTCTTTACTTTTAACATTCTTTTATGCTTGAATGTTAAGGACTGACCCCTGAACCACCCACCAAGTCATTTCGCAGCTAAGCAGGAGTAAGCGGTGTAGAAGGAGCCTCAGAAATCATGTCGGGAGGCTCTCAGTGAGTGATCGAGGATGTTAGTCGAGTGTTTCTATTTATGTGGAGTGTGATTTGAAATTGTGTGTTTGGTTTGTATCAATTACAACTCTTGTGTTGGTTTTGCCCGTGCTTTGAGGCGCGCTTTGGTTTTCTGCCTTTAAACGTTTGTCAACGACTTTGGTATTGTGTTTTCGCCTAGTTTGGGCAATAAAGGCTATTTTCAAAGGTTTTAAAGTTGGGACGTTACAAATATGTCGAGCCTTGGCGGGTCTTGTAGCACGGGTTCAAGATGATATTGATCCATTTTCGTTTAAATCATGTATTTTATTTGGGAAACTATTGTGCGAGATTTTCCTGTTTCTTTGAATTGCGAATCGCCCAATTTGTGGGTTGATCCTTGTACCTATTGTTTAAATGTTAATGGATTTTAAGTATTAGTTTATATGTGTTATGGAATTTCATTGGCTTTTTTCTTTATGCCTTTATGAATGTTTTGTCTTTAATGTGTGTATGAATGTTACGCGGTTCGAGTATGTGACGCCCATGTTAGCATTGCATGAGTTAAATTAGTGGTTTAATCGGTCTTCTAGGGTGGGGTGTTACATTTTTTATACAAGAAATAGTGATAGTACCATTCGTTATTGACTGTAGATTTGAACCTATGACCTCCTTCATGGAGTTGTAGTTACTTAATTACTTTACATGTAGAATAGATAGTACCATTCCTTGTTCAAATGTACCATAAATGAAATAAATTAATGGTGTAATTTAACAATGAATGGTACCACACACAATAATATTGTGATCATATCACCTACAAAATATGCGAAGACTATAATTTTGAATAATCAAAGTAATAACACAATCCTTATTAATACATGACGAACAGGAATGGTAGAATCCCAATGTATATACTGTAATTGTACCATTTATTGTTAAATTGTACCATCCATAAAAATATATGAATTATACAATTTCACAATAATTTGTATCACACATAATACCAATGAGATCATACTAATGTGAAAATAACTACTTATAAAAATGAAAAAAAATACCATCCATGCACTACAACAAAAATAAGATTTTGCGACATTTGTTGAATAATCTATAACGACAATTTCATTAAATGTCGCTAAAATGCTAAATTTTGTAACTCTTGCGACATTTTGAGTAAATGTCACAAAATTATAATTTTTAGCGACATAAATCAATGACAATTTTTTATGTTACTATATTATTATTATATATATATTAACTTAAATACATATATTTAAGTTTGGTGCATTCTATCTAACACATATATCATTTCAACATCAATAGTATTGTTTAGAAAAATCATTTTATAGTCACCCATCTAAGTTTTTGTTATTTTTATTTGCAAATGTCGAATTTAAATGAAATAAAATTTAACGTGTAAATCTCTTTGTACTCATGTAAATACTTTTCGTATTCATGTACACATTTCGTATACACGAGTATGATGAAAGGTATCAACGTCCTTTTGTACTTGAGTTTACACGTATTTGCCTTTTGTAGACGGTACATGTTATACACACTTGTTGTAATCGTATAGATACACATTGTACACACTCATGTGCAAACACCCTTAAATGAATTAAATAAATATATATGCTATATAAAAAAATCCAGTTATGATGTGTGACATAATGGTAAGGACTCAATTTTATAACATTGAGGTCAAGGGTTCAAATCCCAACATCAACAAATGGTAAACATTCTTTTCCAGGTGCTCAACCAGAGAAAGTAGTTGTAGGGCGAAATAGGAGCATAATTCAAGGTTTGATAGCACATGGTAGGAGGTGGTTAGCGAGAAACAATGGCTAAAAGTTCGACGGTGGAGGACTACCTGGTGGCCAGTGACAGGAGACTTCTAACAACAAACGGTGATTGGAGGTAGGGGTGGAAATTGGGAGGGAATGGGAGGCCCATTCCCATATTTCCAAAATCCCAATTCCCAATTCCCAAATTAAGACTCCCATTCCCAATCCCGAATTTAATTTGGGAATTTTTATTCGGGAACGGGAATTCCATTTCGGAAATATGGATCCCAAATTCCCAAATTTTAAATTAACACATGGAACCTTTCTCAAATTTGGCCAAAATTTTGTCAGCGAATTTTCATCATCGGACTTCTACATATGTCGCCGAACTTTCGTCGACGAATTTTCCTCTACGTCACCGCTGCCAAACTTTTGCCAACAAATTTCTATTGTCGTACTTTCCAAAATGTCGCCAAACTTCAGCTGCTGGATTTCCGTCAACACCACCAAACTTTTGCCGCCAGATTTTTGTCGTTGGACATTCGCAGATGCCGTCAAACTTCCGTCACCAAATTTTCATGAATCTATTGTCGCCAAAATTTTGCCGCCAAATTTCCATTGATGTCATCGTACTTTCTCCGCCGCCATATTTCCATCACCACCGCCAAAGTTTCATCGTCGAATTTCCTTCGTTAGAATTTAGCAATGTCACCAAACATCCGCCGCCGGATTTCTGCCGACGTCACCAGATTTTTGCTGTTGGAATTTTGTCACCACCGCCAAACTTTCGCCGCAATTTTTGTCATTGGACTTACGCAGATGACGTTGAAATTTTGCTGATGAATTTTCATCAACGTCACTTGAATATTTTCGCCAAATTTCTATTGATGTCGCCGTACTTTCTCCGCCGCTAAATTTTTGTCACCACCGCTAAGCTTCGCCGCCAAACTTTCGCAAATGTCGCCGAACTTCCGCCGAATAATTTTCATCGATGTCGCCGGAATTCCGCCATCAAATTCCATTTACGTTGCCGGGCTGTCTTCGCCGCCATATTTTTGTCGTCAGACTTTCGCAGATGTCGCCGAACTTTCATCGCCGAATTTTCATCTATGTCACCAGAATTCCGCCGCCATATTTTCATCAACGTCACCATAATTTCTTCACCCCCAGATTTTCGTCAATATCGACAAAATTTAGCGATAATACCCTAAACCCTAATTGGTGGAATTTAATAGCAAAATTTTGACGGTAGAATCCCAAATATTAAAAGGATTTTGGCAGTATATACTGACAATTGAATTATGCAAGTATAATTTATGGCGACATATTTTTTATTCAAACTTTACCAGCAAAAAGTTTGACGCGTTAAGTCCCAAACAAATTGTTCTTCCGAGTTAGACTCTGTTTGATGGGTTAGTTTGATATTTGGGCTTTCCCAAACCCAAACTTAATTTCCCATTCCCATTTCTTAATCCCAAACCCAATTTTCAATTTTTATTTTGGTACATTGGTTCCCAATTCCCTAAATAATTTGGGAATTTAAATTTGGGAATGGGAATTCCCCAATCCCAATCCCAAACTTCCACCCCTAGTTGGAGGGAAAGCCGTTGGAGACATTGTCCAACAAAATATATAAATGTCATTTAAGTAACAGATACTTTGTGACACATATAAATGTCATTTTAAATGTCGCACAAAATGCTCACCAACATTTATTGTAAACGTCACAAAAAAATGAAGTGACACTGGTTTAAGCGACATTATTGCGACATTTGGACAAAACGTCGGTGAAACCTTTTAGCGACATTATTTACCTTTTTAGCGACACATTAAAAGGTCGCAAAACCTTATTTTTGTTGTAGTGATGGTTACGTAGAAAAAACTACTAGAACATGGGTTAGTGAGAGGTTTCTTTAAAAGATAAATATAATTAAACTTTTGAATAAATTTTAAATTATTTAAGTATCTTTTGATACAATTAATACCATTAGATTAAATTTATAATTCAACAATCCTGATTAGAGTTTTTATATAAGAAATCCGAAGAATTTCTCATCATCGGGTACGAGATGAGTAACCATTAAGAAGTCAACTCCAAAAAATATTTGACAAAATGGTTTACTAGAAGTCTGACTCCAGGTATTGTTCTAGAAACGTCAACTATGAATCCATTTGAGTAACAATTTTAGAATGAAAGTAAGATTATGAGTGCTAGTATAGTTGTTACTAGTATTATTGTTGGTTAGTGAGAGTCCACACGAGTAAAATGAGAAGTAACACGTGCTGAAAGAAAGCTTGACTGGAAACACCGCGTAATGAAACTAAGGTAAAGAAAATGCAGCGACTTTCAACCGCCACGTGTGCAATCCTTGGAACTTTTATTGTAACTGCGCTCTTGAGCCAGCCTTCCCTTATCCAATAATTCAACGCGCCTCTTTCAGTTGACCACTCACTCGCATCTTCCTTATATATAATCTCCGGACAAAGCCGCCAATTCCAAAACATATATCAATACCATCTGAAACATACATAAACAATAATATCAACAGTCTCATCAACAACAACAACATAATGGTGAAGCAATCACCACCGAGAGAGACAGAGACAGATACAGAGAGACATGCATCGGAGTTGAAGTTCAAGGGAGTAAGGAAGAGGAAGTGGGGAAAGTGGGTATCAGAGATCAGGCTTCCCAATAGCCGTGAACGCATTTGGTTAGGTTCTTACGACTCCCCAGAGAAAGCAGCTAGAGCATTCGATGCTGCCCTTTTCTGCTTACGTGGACCTACAGCCAAGCTCAATTTCCCAGACAATCCTCCCGACCACATTCCACCTGCTACTTCGCTTTCTAGAGAACAGATTCAGGAGGAGGCTGTTCGGTTCGCCAATTCGGAACCTAATTCCATTTCCACCACAAATCATCGCCATTCGGGTTGGTCTTCTGTGTCGACGGAGCTCCAGCAAGTCGAGTCCCCCTGCCCCTCCTCTGATGTAGAATCAGTTCAGGTGGATGGTAGTGAGCTGGCTCTTGACGACTCTTTCTTAGATGAACTTGCTAACATGGGATCAAGTTCTGGTACTTTCCCAACCGATTACGGGATTTTCCCTGGTTTTGATGACTTGTGCAATGATTACTTTGCCCAAAATGCTACTTTTAACTATCAGGAAGACCAAACTAGTCAGGAGGAGGAATTTTTGGGTCATGATTCATTTCTCTGGAATTTCTAAACCAACTGCAACTCAGTGTCACTGTCGTCTAATTCTTTCTGCTCGCAACTCGACCCAACCAACATCGCTCCAGGAGATTTACATATATATTAGTGTAGTTTGCTTTTCCTTTTTTCACTCATTTTTGGTTGCTAGTTGACCAGTTTTTTTGCATGGTCATCCTCGCAACTTACTTTGTTGCTTGTTGTTCGACTATCAAAATGATATATGTGTAATCTCTACAAACGGAGTTTACCAGTTTAGTTGAACCCATTTTCATTTTTCTAAGTACATAATTCTCAAGTTTCAGCAGTCCCTCTCAGATGACAAATGACATTGACTACTTGCTGATAGGGCTGAAATTCGGTCGGTTAGCGGCCAATAACCGTAACCGGGTAACCATATTTGTTTTTTTTTTTGCTTTCTAAATGAAGAACCTAAACGTACGACATTGATTCTTGAAAAAACAGTAACAACATTTCATTCAGGTATAGTTTCTTTCGAGTAATCGATCGGTTAACCAAACACAAAATCAATTTTAGGTTAAGACCGGTAACTGAAAAACATGGCATTGAGTTTTTTTCACTTAAAAGTAGCTATAGCTTATAAGTACTACATAGACAATAGTCTCATTTTCCTTGCTCTTACTAGTGCACGGTGCAATCACCGAATCATAAGTCACAACGTTAACCTGTATAATTCTGAGTTGGGGAAAAATTTATGGTTTATTCTCCGAAGGTCGACACCACTACATAGATTACATTAAAATAGAATGAAAAAGTAATATAGAGTTATACTAACTAAGACTTTAATCAATCAACAACGCGTGTGTACATGTTTGACCATGGAGCGTGGACTCTAACAGAAAGTTTGTATATCTATTGTGGACAGAATGTAGGAATATTGCGGTAAGAGTTGAAAATATTACTCTATTAAGAACATAACTTAGGGTTGTTGTCTTGTTGTCAATTACTGATTATATTAGGGAGTAAGGTTGATGTTTGACATATTATAATATTATATTAATCTATTAATTTGTGAGTGACATGTTTAATTTGGGGTTTGAGACCTTTAACTTGGTTTCAACGTTTAACTGCTTCTTGTATATTCGGTTAGAATCATTTTTTTCCGATTTAACCAAGTAATTAAATAACCGTAAAAAACAAAACACTGTTATCACCCAAAATAGCTAACAAAACATGTTTTATGTACCAGATTACGGGTACTCAATAACTAAGTTTGGGTGCGGTTACGATTTAACCGTACCCGATTTCCAACCCTACTTGTTGAGAAAAGCATGGTGTCGAAGTTTTAAACACATATAGTATAACCAAATTACGGTTTAAAGTTCACTAAAGAAACAATATCAGATATAAACACACCTATAATATGAGATATCACTCAATAACAATAAATTAATGACCAAAACAATGAAAACAAATCTATAACCGGGCTAGAAAGTACATGAACTATCTGGTTATAAATTATGAGTTAGAAATTATATGTATACCATGAATGAGGTGTCACAAGTTCTAAGTGGATTGTTCTTGGTTCTATAAACTCTGATCTCTTTCTCTAAGCAAGAATGAGCAAAACAAACGAAGAATTAAATACATGAAAATTTACTAAGGCAAAAAAAACTATCAATATTATTTAACATAATATGCTTTCCACAAGCTACAATTCATCAAAAGAATTCCACGAGCTACAATTCTAATAGACTCGCCATGGGGAATACTATGATTGGGTAAAATAGTTCAAGAGGGGTTGTTCGCGGGTTTCTGGTACTCACCAATTGTCATTTGGGATGTTGATGCCCATAAGAAATCCTAGATGGTTCAAAGAAGCTCGGGTTGAGCTGTCGACTAGGTTGCCTAAAAAGGCTTTTAGATTCACGTCCAAACTTTCCAGTTTGGAACATTCCAAAATATTTGACAGGAGGGGCAATATTGACATTTCGAAAAAATGTCTAATTCGGCCTCCTCCACGCAGCTCGTCTCCCTCTCCGTCTCGCTTCTCCAGTTCCCTCTCCCTGCAAAAGGGCACCCTTCTCCATGGCGGCAACCCTTTCTTCTAAGCAGATCCAGAGTTCCATGGCCAAACACAGAGAAAATTGAGATATCAAGCACCAATTCCACTTTGGAATCAGCTCACCGAAATTCCTTCGCCGAGTACGCCATTTTCAAATCCCCTACTCCGCTTCCAACAACAACCACCACCATCTCCGGTGCCACACCGACGACGACTTACTCGATATCGTTGACGAGCCCTCCCCAGCTTTCCCAACCACAACCCACAGACCGCAGTCGATCCCCGTCAACCGCCACAACCGATGTCCCTAGGCTGGACTCCCCATCGTTGACGAAATCTACCGATTTAGATCTAGAAACACGAAGCGATATCGGAGTATGCGGCCGACGAAGATCGGCGGCCGGCAAAAACATCGAAGTAGGAGTGTAGGTTGAAGACGAAGCAGTTTGGGAATTATTTAATAATTATTAAAAATTACAATTTAGTCACTGTATTTTAAGTTATAGATAGTTTGATTGTTTAGTATTAAAAGTTACAATTTCAGTCACTATTTTTTATGTTATTGACATTGTTGGAACATCTATGAACTATATAAACCGGTTTTCCAATAACGTGTTAACTAGTTATCAATTAAATAACCACATTAATTAGTTATCCAATCATGATGTTAACTAGTTAACTCGACTGGTTAACTAGTTAACACGACTGGTTAACTAGTTAACACGATAAGATAACTAGATAATTCGATAAGTTAACTAGTTAACTAATTTTGATAACTAGTTATCAACTAAAAATCTTGTTAACTAGTTAACAGCTTGATAAATAGTTAAATCAATTGGTTAACTAGTTACCCAATCACGATGTTAACTAGTTAACTCGTTGGTTAACTAGTTAACTCGATAAGTTAATTAGTTAACTTGAGTAGATAACTAGTTAACTCGATAAATCATGATGTTAAACAAGTTAACCAGTTATCAGTAAAAAAACCAGGTTAACTAATTAACTAGACATTGCCGAAAAAGTCACCGGAGTTTGGTTGGTCGCTGGAAAAGTTATCAACCAAAAGGTAACCAATTTTATATATACTAATAATATATTTAAATTAAATATAATAAAAAAATATTTAAATTAAATATAATAATTAAATTATGTGTGTAAAGTCCTAAATACCCCTAACAAATGTGGACCATTAGATTGGTCAAATGGTCAAACTAAATCTAATGGTCGGAGAAGGGTTTGGAACTTTCCAAACCTAGCAAAGTTTTGGATGTTGATCCATTGCCGCCTAAATAACCTAGTCGTCCAAAGGAAGGATCTTCAGCCTAACGCTCAGCAAGAGTCCAATGGGCCAGGTGGGCCCATGAAAAATTCTAAGCGAGTAGGATTCCCTCCCTTCAAAACTGTAAAGCGACATGGTACCATCTAAGCGATTCTGTGAAGATGAACAATAGAGATTCCCACATCCTTGCAACCAACCAGAAAATGCTACCCCAACATGTGAGAAACTATAAATATGATAGTAGTCTAATCACAGTAGGACAAACTTTCATAAGACATGGACATTTGATGCATAAAATTCATATAACCTTTTCCCCACATTTAACCTCTAATCTAGGAGTTTTTTTCCCATTCCCCACCCTTTTAGTGGTGAAATAGCTGGTTTCGACAACTTGGCCGTTTGCAGCAACAAGGGACATTTATGGTCCATTTTCATATGTTTCCAAGTGTCTTTGATCTTATTTCAGGTTTCACCACTAAATCTTGCTAAAGAAGGATTCCACTAGTCCAATCTGTGCCCAATTCAGAGGTTCGGGGCTCCCAGAATGATATTTTGAAGTTAGGACTCGGAAGTAGTTTTCAAAGTGCGACTGAAAATCACCCGTGGCTGCGGCCCCCTGTAACACTATAAAATTCCCAAGTTTGGCTATGGTGTTAGACTTGTAGAACCTTAAGAGGATTGATAGATTGGTCTTGTATTGTGTTTGGGATGTTGATGAATTATGTTTATGGATGCTTTTGCAATGAATGCTCTTGTTCTTCATGTGTTCTTTCATTCCTTGAGTTTATGCTTGATTTTGGATTGGATGTTTGGATTGAATTAGTCAAACACTTGGCGTGCGTCTTGCATTTGGCTAATTAGAGGTGAGACTCCTACTGGTTTGTGTTTGGCCCTTGCCTAGGGTCTAAATGGAGTCTTATGAACTTTGTTTACTACGTCTAATTGGTTCCAAAACATTTTAATGAGTTTGTTCATCCTAGATCTACATACTTGATAGATTGGTCATGGTCCTTAGGGGGATACTTGTCTTTGCCCTGAATTTCTAATTCATTAACTCTCTTTCAACATTTTAGTGTTGTTTGAAGTGTCTTTGATCGTTTCACTCTTTTCCTCGCTCATTGAGCTAGGTTGACCGTTTGTGTATGGTTGACCTTGAGTTGACTCTAGTTGACTTTTATTTCTTGACTTCTTTTTGCATTCTTCGTGGCACCTCAACCACACAAAACCTTCGAAAACCCTCTACCTAGTTGAGTACTTTTAACTCAGAGACCCTTGGACAAATACGACCTTATCCCATAAAACAAGGTATCTTTGAGAGCACCCTTTGTAAGCGATCACATTCCATCGGTATGCACGATTATCCTTCCATTTTATCATTTCACCAAAATACCATATTATCGTCCTGAACTTACTAATACCTTATATTCTAATATGAGGTAAATTGAATCGGGTTAGGCGACTCAAGCTATACCCAGGTGACCGAGGTAACTCCACCTTCATTGTTTGAGTGAGACCGCCCAAATAGTTAATGCGACAAATATGGGCGATATACATGTCATTTCTGAGTAATGCATTTACGAATGCCTTCTAAGACCGTGAGAAATAAAAATGACGAAGGAGAAACACCGCTAAAGCACATGGAACCATGGTCTAGAGTAGAACATTGAGAAGGAAGGGACTTTAGAGATGACATTGATCGCGTCTCGGTCAAGGACACAAACACAAACACCAAAATTAGAGCAAGGAGGAATGATTATGGGAAACATGTGTATTAGGAAGCAGGCTAGGGGTTTGAAGCCCACCAGCGTTGGAGCTAAGGTTTACCAATTTTGAACACCAAAATCTTGAGCTCACCAAGATATTGAGGACGGTGATCGCTTAACAAGCTTAGAATCCTCCAATAAATCTAGAACAGCAGAAGTTAGGGCCCACACACAACACTGAGATGTTACAAAATTTTCAACCAATGATCAAAGTCAGAGTAAGACAGTTGGCAATCAAGCAGCCACTCGCGAGAGCAATATTTGCAAAGCAGCTTCCGACAAACTCGTACCACCCAACTTGGACAAGTATAAGTGGACAAACAACCTGATGACCAGTTGCAGACCTTCCAAATCGCTATGCAGATGTAGCACATTATCGAGCATTCCCGATGATGCTTGGGGGACCAAAACTGGAATGGTACATGAACATCCCAGTGGGCGTTATCGACACTTGGGATATGTTTGCCATAATCTTTTTAAGGAAATATGAAGGAAAGAACTTATAGGAAAGTCTTAGTACAAGTTTTAGTTAATCTACAATGGAAAAAGGAAGAATGGCTATTGTTGGACGAGAGTAGTCCGTCCAGTCCATAAGGAATGTCACTATAGAGCTAGTAGGAGCAAGCATGATTCAAGCCACTCATAACAAATGGTTAATGGAGTCACTGGTAATTCGCCCTTCAGAAATTATATGAGAATTAGAAGCAAGAAGAAATCAAATACTCATTGAGGAGTAGTTGGCAGAAGGACCAGAAAAAATAAGCAGAACAAGGATCCACAAGGTGATAAAAAGCCAATGTAGAGAATAATCGAGCGATCGCCTAATATGTGAGATAGTAGTGAAGAGAGTACACTCCCCTTGAGTGAGTCATGCAAGAAAGTTTTTATGTATATGCAACACAAAATGGACCCATGGTTAGACCTAGAATAGGCATGACGACTGCATAAGAAATCAGAATCTCATACAAATACTAAAACAATAACATAATTAAAACGAAGATCCACGTAAAACCGATACGAAATCCCTAAAAGAATCAACTAAATAAACAAAATAAAGGTCAACTCCCTAGTCCAATTTGCCAACAATATACCTCATCCCTTCTACTACCACTTCTACTTGAATAAACTGCATCGCTCACAACTCAAACACTAACCACGATTATATGAAAGAGGGAGAGAATGTGGGAATCCACACTACAAGAAACTTGGTTTTTTTGCGACGGAAATTTGGCAACGGAACATTTTCCGTCGCTAAATGTAGAACTATTTGCGACAGTCTATTTTTACCGTCACAGAAAGCTTAAAACTCTTCAGCGACGCGCATTTTTGGTCACCTTAGAGCAACTTACCTTCAACGACGGATGTTCACCGTCGCTTTAGAGCACCTCACTTTTAGCGACTGATTGTTTCCGTCACCTTGGAGCACCTCACTTTCAGCGACTGATTGTTTCCGTCCCCTTATAGCACCTCACTTTGAGCAACGAATTTTTCCGTCGCCTTATAGCACCTCACCTTCAGCCACTTTCAGCAACTGATTAATTCCGTCACCTTATAGCACCTCACTTTAAGCGATGGATTTTTCCCGTCGCCTTATAGCATATCACCTTCATCGACGGATGTTTTCCGTCGCGTTTGGTGAAAATATTAATTTTACATAATTTCTTACGACAGGATCGAACCCGCGTCTGCGTATTACAAGGTTCCTTCATTACCGTTAGACCACTCCTCATTTTTTGTTCATATTTTTTCCGTATCTAACTTAAACTAAGTCATTTCATCACCCACAAAATATCAGATCTAACCCTAAACGAAAACCTTTGCTTTCTTTCAATTTCAGATCGTACTCCACTCTCACCGCCCTCCACGATCCAGAAATAACTCCTCTTCTCTGGTTTTCATCTTTCCTTCCCATTGAGTCCTCTTCTCTTCACCGGCGACTCCGCAAAGGCATCCGTATTCCCCCCCTTTCCCGTTTGGCAATTCAAGTCCGAAGGAAACTACCTTCACTACATGATTTTTCTGATCTATCAAACGGTGAAGAGCGAAGTTTAGAGGATGCGTAGGAAGAAAGCCCGGACTGCTTCATTCTCCAACTCCGCAGTTCGCCGGTCTTCGTCAAGGTACTAGGTCGATGTGCAGTCATTTCTATCTGTTCGCTTTGACTCTCGTGCAAGTCGCCAGCTATGTGATTGCTAGTGATCGGAGATTCGAGGACAGCGAGAAGCGAATCGATGATTTGGAGAAGAAGCTCGTCGTTCTCCAGGCTAATATCAGGAAGCTCAATGTTAGTTTTGCAGAGCAGTTCAGTTTACTTTGATTTCTAGTACCTATGTTTTGACTTTGTGAAAATCTCTTGTTCAAAGACGAGTTATCAGCTGGAGATGGAAAGATTACTATGCTGGAAGAAGAGGTAAGGTATATTTCTTCTCATTATTTGTTTGGCTTTTCTGTTTATGTTGCCATTGATGTTTAAGCTCTTCTTGTTGGTTTCTTAATCAAATGGTAATATACACATCCTATGGACTATGTTGAGGAAAAACAACTTTGATATCCACGTCTTGAAATCTAGAGCAGAAGAATCTGAATCCAGCTTGCTTCCCATGTTGAGAAGGTTTGTGGCTATTGAAACGAGTCTTGTTTTGATAGCCGTTGAAGCTATTGTGTTTAGACTCATATCAAACAGAGTATTCTATGATTAGATAGTTAGATGTGTGGTTAGGAACTTAGGGTTTAATTTCAAAATAGACATGACAAACTGGGGTTTAACCTCTGATTTAGAGATAATAGACTAGGGATTTTTTCATCTGAAACACTACTGAGTTATAAAGCTGACATGAAATAGAGTTAGATAATTTCATCCTACCTTCTGTTTTTGTGTTCTTCGATTATCTATATTAATCAATCCCATGTCTTTCCCTTTTCATGGTCAACGAATTAATAAGGTCTGACTTACTTACAATGTTAAACTTTGTTGGCTCGTGCACTCTTCTAAAGCATTTAGCTCATCAGTTGTAGGCTGGTATGGTGTTGCCATGAAAAGGACAATGAGTATTGAAATGGCTGAAGAATGAATGAATGAAAGCATGAAAAGGACTTGTTCTTTGCCTAACCAGGTTTCTTTCATTTATCATTCATACAAGTCGGCCAGAGTACTTGCAGGATTTAGATGTTGTATTCACATGATTTCAGGTACTCTTCCCATAACTCCTGATTTCTTCTGATGGTTGTGTCATGTCATCATATTCCCACTTGCTTTTCATTCCCACGTTCATAATTAACTTTCCTATGAGTTCTTATTTGAATTAAATGGTTGAGGTAATAGCCTTTTGTCAGTAGTTCAGTACGTGTTTAACTTGCTACAATATATACATGGTTAACTTTCCCATGAGTTTATTGATTCATTTGTGAGCAGTTTTTGTATTTTATTTGCTATGCTAGAAGTTATGCTTTGTTGTTTGTTGTTATATCCTCGTGGTTTCTGCAAGACACTATCATATTTCCATAGATTTCATTTTCTTGTTGTATCAGGGACTGCTGCTCAAGAATGTAATAAAATCTAAGATTTTGTGTGCTCTCCAAGGAAGGCAGAGGCTTAGAAACATATACTAGAAGCAATGTCACAGAGAATGCATGTAGACAATATTCTTCATCTGTGCTAGGAAACTCCTTGTTGACCGTTGTAACAAGCTTGAAATATTGGTAATTTGAATTGGTGAATGTATTTGAATTTGATACGTTGGTGATGATTTGAAAACATGTGAATATTAGAATGACTTTTGTTAATGAATCTCTATTTGGATTGAAGCTTATTTGTATTTGTACATATTAGAAAGGAGTGTATCAAAACATGAATTTGTATATCAATATTTAAAATAAGATAAAAACAGAAGTACAACATTGGCGACAATTTGTACTGTCGCAGATAAGAAGTACAATGGGCGATGGTTTAATCCGTCGTAGATAAGCAGCACTGTTTGCAACGGTATATTCCATTGCAGATAGAAGAGTCATACGGCGACGATAAGCTCCGTCGCTGAAGGATTCACTATTGGCAACGGTAAGCTCCGTTGCTGAAGGATTCACTGTTGGTGACGGTAAGTTCCGTCGCCGAAGGATTCACTATTGGCGACGGTAAGTTCCGTCACCGAAGGATTCACTATTGGCGATGGTAAGTTCCGTCGCCGAAGGATTCACTATTGGCGACGATAAGCTCGTCGCGAAGGATTTACTATTAGCGACGGATATTGTGATTCCGTCGCAAGCTACCTTCTGTGACGCACTATAGGCGATGGACCCTGCGACGGTAAAAAACCGTTGCTGGATGTCTTTGGCGACGGAAAATGAGCTTTTAGCGACGGTTTTTTCCATTGATGAAAGTCAATTTTTTTTGTAGTGCCATTTCCTAATGAAAATGAGTGAGAAAACATCTCACTTATGCACCTACTAAGCCATAGGAGTTATCCCAACACTCCCCCAATCAACATAAAACAATGGGAAACAGGTCTTAAGTCTATCCAGTTATTAACCTATAATGATCTATGTGATCAATCAAGTACTGTTCTCTAACTATCATTGATGCTGCAGTTTTAGCGGTATCAAATACCACCAAGCTGTGAAGCTAGGGTAGATCGTATTCCACAGAGTTTCTTCTAATTGACTACTCAAAGAAGCTGGCAAATTACTCAGGTTTAAACACTTAGTGCGTGGTGTGAGTTCCACGACTTCTAATCTAAGATGCAGGAAACTTAAAATGAACTTAAAAGACAGAATGATTTGTAGGTTTAAACAGACGGCAGACAAGCTTAGATTTCGAATCCCCCTTCGTTCACCAGAGCATTGGCAATCAACAGATCAGCGGTTTTCAATTCTCATTCAATCAATTTCTATACACCACCATAACTCCTTACCCTCAGGTTTAAGACTGGCGAACGTTCGCTCTATCCGATCTAACTACCAAGATTAATTAGCCGCCCGGGTACGGTCGCCTCTCGCAACGACTTAACTAACTGGTGCAATTACTAATGATCTATGAGTTACTCTTGCAGTGGATTAACCCTAACCGGTTCCTACGAAAGGCACGCTCCAATTATAAGGTTAACTGGTTGAATTGATGTTCTAAAGTGAGGCGAGCGTTCGCTTCTATCCTCAGCTTAACAAGAATCTAAACTATGTGATCACGAAAGACAAGTTTTTGATGTTTTAAAGCAGGGAAGCTGTCTGGCGACAAACCCTAGCTCACACAAACCCTAATCTAGGCGATCAGCCAAAAAAGAAACACAAGAACAACGAAACTAATCTAGGCGTCAACTAGACGAGAAACGCAGAACAACAATCAAGAACAAAACAACCATGCAAAGAGAAACTGATTGAACTTCGAATCTAATTACCGCCGATCCGTGACCGCTTTAAAGCCCTGGGTCACTTAGGGTTCATCTAATCTAAGCTCTACGAGTTTAGCTACTCATGTTCATACAAAAAGAATCAAAGGCGAAGACAGAGTTCATCATCCAGAGGAAGAACAAAAAAAGGATCTAAAAAACCTAATTGAGACGACTCTGGCAGAACTTCGATCTTCGGTAATCTGCACTCCTAGCTCCGAGTCTCCGAGATGGCAGGGATGGCGTCACGATCTCTTCCTGGCTCTTCGAACTCTAACTCTGCTCCAGAACTTCAGAGAATTCTGAAGTATTTGAAATTATGATTATCAGGTATATCGATTTTTGCCGCCGGGTTAAGTATTTATACTTAACCTAATTGACCCAGATTTCCTCTGATATTTTCGCCGAAAATAAGGGATTATTTTCGCCGAAAATAATGCTGCAAATGGCTGGACCCTCGGCTGACTTCTCCTGTAATTTTCACTTCGGCCGAGAACATTACATTTTCGCCGAAAATTTCCTTTACTTGGCACCAGTCGATTTGTGATGATATTTTCGCCAAAAATGTTAGGGTATTTTCGGCGAAAACTTCTTTGTAAACTGGGCAGGAATTTGTTTGAACTTGATTGGCTCCTTTGATCGATTCCGGTTCAGTTCCTCGATGTTCCAATGCCTTAGACACGTCCTTGGTTACTTATTTGATGACAAAAACCTGTGATAACATAAAAACACTAGAAAACCATCAAATAGACCCGAAACGGGCCAAGGTAACACAAATGGCACGAGGTAGGGCAATCGATTGAATATTCGTTATTCTACCCTAAAAACCATGTCTTAAGCAAATAAATGTCGCTTAAATGAGGCTGATAATCACGTCAAATCGAGTGTCATCAAATACCCCACACTTAAGCTTTTGCTTGTCCTCAAGCAAACTGAATAGAAACGCTCATGTTCATAAATGATAAGATCGATTAAATTGGAGCTCAATCAAACACAATGAATTATTAGACAGATCGATCCTAGAACAAGAAACCTAACATGCATACAGATCAGCCAAACTACCTGGTCTCACTAATAAACTGCACACGACAAGTAATTAGCAACCAATTATGCACGAATTTGACCTGACCGACCAGACCCCTCACGCAGGATATATATAGTACAATGGGAACTCTCACTCTCTGTGTTTAAGGACGTGTTTATACTCTCGATCATTTTCTGTTACCGAATTCTGTCATAAGTTTGCTTTTCAACCACATCTCCACCACTGTGACAACACGAGTATCTAGTCAAGAAGGACTTCCCTGCTAGGACCGTAATGAATTCTACACTACTCGGGTTTATAATGAGATGGATGATGGGAATGTATGATGATGGCTTTGTGCGGTGTAGCTTTCGACTAACTTCCCTCGAATCTAATCTATGGCTTCCTACCGTCTAACCAAACACGGGTGGAATGATGAACGCTCGTCCTATGATACCCTCAAGCAACCTAGCACTTATTTTCTTTTCTTTTGCAAAATTTTTTTCTTTTCAACTTCTCTTTTGACTTCGTTCTTCCATTTGTAGGGAGAAGAACGTTTATTTGAACTAAACTTTAAACTTTTCTGATTTTTCTTCTTTCTTTTCATTTTTCGAAGCTTGCTTCTTTTTCTATTTTTTCTATTTTTTTTTCTTGTGCCGATTTTTTTCTTTCAGTTGCTAGAGGGGTTTACACGTCTGGACATATTAGCTAAGACCACCTGTTTAATGGCTATAGGCAGGTTACCACAAACCGACTTCCGGTAGGTCAATCTAGAACTACAACCACAGGGGATCAACGGGGAATGAAAGAAATGGAAAATGGCTGTAATGTATTATCGAACCGAAAGAACAGGCCAAGCTCAAGGGTCTAAACCTAATGGATTTTATCGTTAGGTAGGCTATCTGGCTTAGTAGCTGAATCTAGGTGCCCCTATCCTTCTAGAACTTGTGTCATCGTGTGGTCTCGAGTAGGTCTCATGCAAATTCTAACTCATTCAAGTAAACAGAAAACCACTCAGAAATAATTTAAATTGCAAGTTACGTGCAATGGATCAAAAGCTCACAGTTGGTTTGCTAGTCGGATTTGGTCATTTTCATGCAATCAAGGGTACAAACTACAGGTGTGATTTTAAAAATTCTGTTCTGACCAGGCAATTTAGCATCAAAGTATACACGTTGGTTCTCAAGTTCTAGGTTAAGCAGTCTAAGCATCATTATGAAAGTTTGAACAGCAACTTAACATCAGAAATCAAGAACTGAGCCATTCTAATGCTAGAGAGACTGGAATGGAATCAAGAGGCACACAAAAACACAACTCAAGGGCAATCAAGTTCATGCAAGGTTCTCTAGCATCCTACCCCACACTTAAATCAGACTGTGTCCTCACAGGACTAAACTAGAGTAGAGATATACGAAAACCTGGAATGTGATGGTCGGTGTAGGGGATGAGCTTGGATAGCCCGGAGCGGAGCGGAGTAGCTACTCAAGCTCCTCCCGTCAGAGCGGAGCATGTGTTGCTGCATAATAGTTCATCTGACGTCCTGAGTGGCGGTATCAAGTTACGCCTTAGTCCTGCGCTTATGAGTGACATTCCTAAACCCAAAAACGAAACCAGATTAATTAACTAATAACCCACCCCACACTTAGTCAAAAAACTCAATTTCACAAGGAAATGAGGAAACCGAGGGGGGTAAGCAAAGTAAGTAACCGGTAATCACAATAAATCACAGAGCATGTATATGTCTAGCCGGAACGTTCATATCATAATTAGGGATCGGGAGTCAAATCGACATTCAAAAAGTCAACATTATAGCACATTGAATCCTAATCATGGCAAGACTATCTCAAGGCGGGAAATGACGGCAGTGGCGATTTTTAAAAGAGCGGCGGTCGGCGGTTTCGAAAACAGTAGTGGGGGGATTTTGGGGTTGGTTCGAAAATGAAAGAAGGAAAGAGAGCCTGAAAACCGGATTTTAAAGTGGAAATTTGGGTGATTTTCAAAGATATTTTCGGCGAAAATAATAGGGAGTTTTCGCCGAAAATGTATGTTCAAAAGCACTGTCGGTTTTCAAAGAAAATTTCGCCGAAAATACAATGGATTTTCGGACCGAAAATATGAAACAGGGAAATTCAGTGAAAATTCAAAAGGCGATTTCGTCGAAAATAGGGGTGTATTTTCGGCGAAAATTTTTAACTGCTCGGGTGAAAATATTTTCGCAAATCCGGCAAACTTCAGAAAATCACAGTTAAATCCATAAAAATCGGAAAGACCTCAATCGACTTGCAACTGACACTAAGACACGCAGACTACACACGAAAAATAATAAATCAAACAAACTGACACTTTTGTCTCCCCCGAACCGACTCTAAAACACTAAGTTTGACAAAAATAAAAACGGACTCCAGCCGTGGGTTGCCTCCCACGAAGCGCTCTTGCTTAACGTCCTTGAGACGGACGATATCTGGACGGTGTTAGGAGACATCCCAACTCAGGATTTCTCTTAGGCCTGAGCCGGAGTTCATGAAATATGGCCTTGGGGATCCTCCGGCAAGTGTGAACTTCTTCCCATTTGCGTGAATTATCTTGGTTCGTTCTGGTGGCTCGGTAGACGGGGGCTGAACAATCGGCTTCCAAACCTCCTTCGTCTTCTCTTTATTCTCCTCCTTTATCTCCCCAGGATCTTTAACGTTTGGTGATTCATGAGGGGACGCCGTCAGATCCTCCTTCTTTCTCGGCCTTTGTGCCGGCAGCTCATTCTTCAGATTAGGGACCTGTCCAACACCTGGCCAGAAGATTTCTGCAGAAACTCTAGATTTTTCATTAGTAAAGGAGTTGACCGAAGCCAACTCCACAGCTTCAACAGATAAGCAATGCATCTCTTCTTTGACTGTGACTTGCATACCGTCCTTGAGGCGGAATGTCATGGTGTTCTTGCCGACCCTTAGTGTCAACGAGCCATTCGGGCATTAATGTTAATGCCGGCTGTTGCCATAAATGATCGGCCTAGGAGAAGAGTGGCATCTTCCCCTCGGGTATCCATAATAATAAAATCAGCCAGAATAGTAAAGGGACCACAATTGACAACCACATCTTCTATCAATCCCCTAGGTAATTTCACAGATCCGTCGGCAAACACTGAATGCATGCTAATCGGTTTCAATTCTCCTAGGTTCAATTTCTCATACAAGCAGGTAGGCATGACATTAATGGAAGAACCTAGATCAATTAAACTATGATCAATTTTCACATTATTAATAGTGCAAGGCAAAGTGAAAGCACCGGGATCTCGACACTTAGCTGGGGGTGGTATAGGTGTCGCATGGCCCTGGATAGCAGAGCATTCTTCCTCGAGGGGGACGGGAGATAACTCTTTCTTCTTCTTGTTCTTCGCAGGATCCCTTGCGATTTTGTCAGCCTCCGGTATTACTTGGATAGCATCAGTAACTGGTGTATTCATATTCGTGTTCTTCAAGTATCCATGCCACTTTCTGTACCGGGTATCATGATCTTTCTCCTTTGATTGTGCGGCCTTAGGAAACGGAATCCGAGGCTGATATGGAGGGAGAGGTGGCGCAGGTGCTGTCTTTGTCAGGGAAGGCGGGGCAGTCACCTCCTCTTCTTCTTCTCTATTCTCCTCCACGATCTTTGGCTTGTCAATGGTTATAGCTTCGGGGATTATGGATGGTTCAGGAGCTACAGTATCAGCTGATTGTTTGTCGCTTCTTGTGGAGACAACCTTGACGTGCTCCCTCCTAATGGTAGAGTCGACTTGAATCGAGGATTGATTAAGGAGGGGCTACTAGTTATCAAGTTGACCATGTTATTTATCATGCTCTCCATTCGTTGACCTCGAGCTTCATGTTCTTGATTTATGGCGGCTTGAAGCTTGACTTTTTCTTCATATTTATCGAGCCGTTCCATGATCAGGTCGAGCGTCTTGGCTACCTCGATATCCCTTGTGTTCCTTGATGTAGATCTCTGAGGTTGATTTTGATAACTATCGCCCAAGTACTGATTCTGACTCTGGTTGTATCCGAGGTTGTAAGGAGGACGCTTTGGAAGCTTCCTTGTTGTTGAGGAGGTTGTCTGAACTGACGATAGTCGGGGTGGCCCTGTTGACTGTTGGTGAAGCTTTCATCAATAAAGTTCACTTCCTCTGAAGACCAGTTAGTCAGGACCGTCTTCATTGTGCGGTACAAAGATGGAAGATCGACTGCTAGCAGCACTTGGCTTATTGTAATCCGCAAGACTCTTTTGAGTAGCCATCGCGGTAGGGAAGATGGAACGGAAGTGATTCAATTCTGTACCTGTTATGATCTGCACGGGACAAAAACAAGCACAACCGGTGTAAAATCGAAGTGTGATGGGTAATGAAAGATGGAAAGTAGAAGAATAAAATGCCAACCCTTCTTTCAAACAATATAGAAGAGTTCCCCGGCAACGACGCCAATTTGATGCTGCAGTTTTAGCGGTATGAAATACTACCAAGCTGTGAAGCTAGGGTAGATCGTATTCCACAGGGTTTCTTCTAATTGACTACTCAAAGAAGCTGGCAAATTACTCAGGTTTAAACACTTAGTGCGTGGTGTGAGTTCCACGACTTCTAATCTAAGATGCAGGAAACTTAAAATGAACTTAAAAGACAGAATGATTTGTAGGTTTAAACAGACGACAGACAAGCTTAGATTTCGAATCCCCCTTCGTTCACCAGAGCATTGGCAATCAACAGATCAACGGTTTTCAATTCTCATTCAATCAATTTCTATACACCACCATAACTCCTTACCCTCAGGTTTAAGACTGGCGAACGTTGCCTCTATCCGATCTAACTACCAAGATTAATTAGCCGCCCGGGTACGGTCGCCTCTCGCAATGACTTAACTAACTGGTGCAATTACTAGTGATCTATGAGTTACTCTTGCAGTGGATTAACCCTAACCGGTTCCTATGAAAGGCACGCTCCAATTATAAGGTTAACTGGTTGAATTGATGTTCTAAAGTGAGGCGAGCGTTCGCTTCTATCCTCAGCTTAACAAGAATCTAACCTATGTGATCACGAAAGACAAGTTTTTGATGTTTTAAAGCAGGGAAGCTGTCTGGCGACAAACCCTAGCTCACACAAACCCTAATCTAGGCGATCAGCCAGAAAAGAAACACAAGAACAACGAAACTAATCTAGGCGTCAACTAGACGAGAAACGCAGAACAACAATCAAGAACAAAACAACCATGCAAAGAGAAACTGATTGAACTTCGAATCTAATTACCGCCGATCCGTGACCGCTTTAAAGCCCTGGGTCACTTAGGGTTCATCTAATCTAAGCTCTACGAGTTTAGCTACTCATGTTCATACAAAAAGAATCAAAGGCGAAGACAGAGTTCATCATCCAGAGGAAGAACAGAAAAAGGATCTGAAAAACCTAATTGAGACGACTCTGGCAGAACTTCGATCTTCGGTAATCTGCACTCCTAGCTCCGAGTCTCCAAGATGGCAGGGATGGCGTCACGATCTCTTCCTGGCTCTTCGAACTCTAACTCTGCTCCAGAACTTCAGAGAATTCTGAAGTATTTGAAATTATGATTATCAGGTATATCAATTTTTGCCGCCGGGTTAAGTATTTATACTTAACCTAATTGACCCGGATTTCCTCTGATATTTTTGCCGAAAATAAGGGATTATTTTCGCCGAAAATAATGGTGCAAATGGTTGGACCCTCGGCTGACTTCTCCTGTAATTTTTGCTTCGGCCGAGAACTTTACATTTTTGCCGAAAATTTTCTTTACTTGGCACCAGTCGATTTGTGATTATATTTTTGCCAAAAATGTTAGGGTATTTTCGGCGAAAACTTCTTTGTAAACTGGGCAGGAATTTGTTTGAACTTGATTGGCTCCTTTGATCGATTCCGGTTCAGTTCCTCGATGTTCCAATGCCTTAGACACGTCCTTGGTTACTTATTCGATGGCAAAAACCTGTGCTAACATAAAAACACTAGAAAACCATCAAATAGACCCGAAACGGGCCAAGGTAACACAAATGGCACGAGGTAGGGCAATCGATTGAATATTCGTTATTCTACCCTAAAAACCATGTCTTAAGCAAAGAAATGTCCCTTAAATGAGGCTGATAATCACGTCAAATCGAGTGTCATCAATCATCCACAATTTTCATTATCATAATTAATTCATCATAACTAAAGGGTTCCAATTAAACATATCTCATAACATGCATCAACACATATTCATCAAATAGTTAAAATTAAAAAACACCTTCACATCACATAACCACATAACTCATGCAACATAACATCAAAACAAGTAAACAAGTAAAACTAGGTGACTAATTAGGCGACAAGGACTTCGTCCTACACTACCCTGCCTGCTCACATACACACCCTCATTTGCAGAAGAGGGTCCTAAGATGCATCCCCTCCCTTGGAGGATCCAGGGCCTACACTCTCACAAACAACGTCACACCCCTCCCTTGGGGAGTTATTTGACCGTCAATGCAGTTAGGGGGTAGTGTAGGCTCCTTCGGGTTCTAGTATTTCATAGACAACACAATAAAATTAAGAACTCAATTCATCAATTCATGTAACATCCCTGCTCAACCGGATGGTTTGGAAGTTGAGTTCGGGTTATCGAGGCATTGGAAACAGTGCTTTGGAGGTCCCCTCGATGTCTGGGACATTCGTGTTTAGGTTGGGTTGAAGTTAAAATCAAGCATGTTGTATGATCGTTCCAGAAAGCATTACCAAAGATACCTAGCTTTTGGCTAGGGTCGTATTTCCCGCGGGTCTCTAGGTTTGTCTTACCAAGTTCTGAGAGAGGTGTCCAAATTGGTAGGAGAAACAAAACACACACACTTCGCAATCACAATCTCAATACAAGGCTGGCTCAAGTTATAATGAACTAACTCAAGCACGGGCCCAAAGAGCTTGGAAGTAGGAGTTTGACAACAAAATGTTCAAAGTGCGCAAAGAAAAACACAGGTTGGATGAGAGAAATAAGGGTCAAGCATGTTTCCCCTTTCGGGTTCATGAATCATGATCACACAACTTTGGACTAAAAAAGTTCTAACAAGCCAAATAAGATCTTTCAACATAACATCGACACAAATCTTAAGCTCATTGGATAGAGTCAAATAGAACTCAACATTAACCACTAACAAATGGGCATTGGTCATCAATATTTACATTGAAAGTAGATTGGGCACAAGGTGTTCGATGAAATGATTTCTGGTCTTTAAATCTAAAAACTCATAGCTAGTATGATTGAACCTATGCATAACATTGAAGTGCAACACTCTAAGAGACAAACACTTGAGTCAAGTAATTACTAAATCAAACAATCAACCCTAATCAAGCATCTTTGTTAGAGAAACAAGAAATATAATGAAGAACACATAGGTGTGAATGACATATGAACTTGAATTAAACCGAAATGAATCTAAAGTAAAATGAGTGTAGTCAAGCATCAATACCCCTAAGGTTCCACTCACCGCACCCTAGGGGTTTAGTTACAATAGTACATAATGAAGATCAAACAAATACGACCTAGAAAGAAAGAGATGAAAAGCTCCACCAATTTCTTCGTGTCCGCGTGAATCTGTATCTTCTCCTACTGTTTCTATGATGTGGGAGATGAAGGATGATGATGGGAGATGATTTTTGGACTCTGAGAGTATTTTCCAGGTACTGGAGGTTGGGGGTGTTCATTGAAAACGAGCTGGGAACGAAGTCTGCCGAAGTTTGGCAATTAGGTTTCCAAAAACCCTAGTTGTAGCTAGAATTTTGCCAGTGTCGCGGCATGTAACTGGCTTGCATTCCAATTGCACGCTATCCGCATGTCGATGCTTAGTGACGAGACGCTAGCCTCATTTTCTTCCTTAGAGTCTCGTTGCATTTACGCTAACCCTACCTAGCGTAGCGTTAAAACTTTAGAACTTTATATCTTGAGCATATGGACTCCGATTTGAGCACCGTTTGAACATGTGGCTTCGTATCTACATTACCTAAATAACGGTATGACCTGAAAAGTCATAAAAATGCCTTATAAAACATGAAAATGGACCATAATGATCTGGAGAGGCAAATTGTGACGAATAATCATAAAGTTGATCAAAACCATTAAAAGAACAAAATTACGCTTAAATACCACATGAAACTGTATCAAATGGGGGGGGGGGGAAGAGTAACATATTTCTATCTATCAAAATACCCCACACTTGAACATTGTTTGTCCTCAAGCAAAACTCAAAATAACGAATTCACTTATGCAAGCATGTACAGGTCAAGAACATCATGAATAGTCAATCAATGTAATCGATATCTTAGAACTCTATGAACTAGGATATTAAGCTCGACCAATCATTTTAAACCGGGTAACATCCTGAAAGTAAAAGAGGAACTAGATCTAATCAGGCTAATGAGCAACCGACTTAGAACTGGCAATACCATTCCACCATCTGTACATTTACTCTAGGACACACCCGACACTTGCTAGATAAGGGATAAAAACTCAGAATTTTCAATTAAGCACTTTCTTTCTTGCATTTACATTAATTTTTCAATGATAGGTTGTGGATACTACCAGGTATGGAGCAAATGGAAACCTTTGGAGTTTCACGTTATCCTAAACCCTAGCGACGATCGGTAGTGGGTTAGAAGAAGCATGTCACATTGAGACTTCCCTTTGGGACTACAACAATGAGTGGGAACACATGCCAGCTTGTACATTGACCCACAACTGACACCTTTTTTACATTTTTAACGCGTACTTTACCAATTTTTTTTTTTTGGTATCCCTTATTTAGACCAGACATGGCATCGGACTAGCGATTTTGACAGAAGAATAGAACAACATTGCACAAATATAAGTGAATCATTCACTAATCTGATTAAAGAAGGTTCCTAGACTACTAATGGGATGAAAGTATGGGTAATGAACATTTTGCGGTTCTCAAACAATTCACAAAGCAAAGACACCACACCGATTTCATTAAAAAATTCAAGAACATGGACATTTTTCACAAGGAATTATGTAACGTAGAGAGTCAAAGCTACGAGGTGAAACAGGAAAGTAGTGATAGAATGAAAACATTTACCAAATATTGGTCACAATCACCACCCTTTTCAGTCAAGTTCACGGTATAAAATCTATCTCAATCATGCATATCCCACCCCACACTTTAACAAAACAATGTCATCATTGGACAAGCACAAATCTAAGGCGAAGTAGGGAAAAAGAGAAAATGATACCGGGAAAAAGAAGCGCGCTCAGAGTGAAATCTGGAAGGACCAGACTTCCGCTCAATTTCTTTTCGTTCTTGGTGTTCGCTTTCTTTTGTACCTTAACCATCCACATAAAACAAACTTGAATACCATATTATCATCATAATCATAATATAGTAATAAAAAAATGTTTCCGAAGAAAAGAAAAGGTACGAAAGAGTCTTAGAAAAAAAGTGCAGAAAAAATAAAGGATAGATTGAGGAGGGTGTGAACCCTTCCTCAGAGTGAGCCGAAGCTCAAGAGGATCATACATCCTCTTCGACACTCCCAAATGGGCCATCAGTCGAGCGACTCTTTCTCTTTCTCAAAGTTTTCTTATTCTCTGCTTTAGAAAGAATGATGTACTCTTCTTCCTAGAACCTGGAGTGGTAAATGTTCGTGGAGAGGGATGGGATAAAATTAGCACGGATAAGATCATGTTCCCCCAGAGGGTTTGGGCACATGTCGAACATGTCATAACCAATGAACTTGAAGTGGACGCGAGGGAATTTGTACGTGCCGAAGTTAATATTATTCGCAAATCTCCCCACAATCCCAGTGCCAAGTAGCTAATATTTCTTTGGAGGCATGTTTTCTATAAACATGTTGAGGATGACCTTGGTAGGGTGTAAGCGCACCCCATTCTTGATGGCTCTGGCGAAATCAAGGTCAAATTTTTTGAAGTGATGAGGTTCGAGCCTTCCTGTGATTGTTCGCGCAAAGATTATGTGGAAGACCCTGTACAACTTCCTCTTCACCGTTGTGGCTCGAGCATTATGAGGATTAAATTCATTCTCCTCTCCCTGCGTGAGCCACCTCCACATAGCATGACAGTTTCTCTCCAACATGTCGTCCTTGTCGTAGGGAGAGACCAAAGGCCAATTATGAATGCTGGACTTAGCTTCTTCAAAAGTGCAGAGCCCCGTCCGAACTGCAAACTCATTCGAAGTGTAGCTGAATTCTTTACCCTGAATGGAGAAAGAGATATGATCATCGGTATTCTTCAGGGTGCACATGAACTGCTTCATCCTCATATTGGAGGTGCACTCCTCAATGACACAAAATCTCCAGAGGCCAGCTACCTCTAGAGGTCCCTTACAGTGTGTGACATCTTCAGCATCAAGAATCTCAAGGTCCAATTACACACCCCTAAGGCTCTCTAGGTGGAACAAATCTTTGTTTCGCACCTTTGCCTCCGAATTGGTGAATTTGTAATGCGGTGGGTGTGGCCTGAGGAAAGCCATGTTGGGGTTGTACCATTGGCAGAAATCTCCCTTTTCCTTTGGCATCCTACAAAACAAACAACACCAATTGAGACTCATTCAAACAAGTTTTCGCAATGAACATGGTTGGACAAAAAAGTAGATCATTCGTAAGAATTCACTTAAAGTTCCAAAGTCGACATAGATTCCCTAAGATGAAAGTTCTAAGCACAATCAATCAATGAACAAAGTCCACAACACATGCTATATTCAACCTCAACATCTTACCACCCCACACTTAGCATGAAAAATCACATACTAATCCTAGCACAAGACATGATCTTAAGCACTAAATTAATATGCAAAAGTGTGTAGAATGGTGCAAATCAATAATTCAATGGCATTTGAAAAAAAAGAACACAAAGTATAAGCATCATGTAATCATGCAATCCTAGCCAAAGAAATCATCAAGCCAAATTAATTAGAAGACAAGAACAAAAACTTCAAGTCATCTTCAAAGTAAGAACATGGCAACAATCGACTAAGCAAGGAAAAATTCAAAAATCAACAAGTGAGCAACGAACAAGCCATCACAAAGTTCAAATCATCATCTTAAATCAAGGGAAAGGGAGTGTGTACCTTGGATGCGCAATAGAACGTGGAGCCTAAACTCTCAACACATAAAGTAGGCACAAAAATGGTATTTTATGCTAAAAATTCTAGGAGAAAAATTATTCGTCATGCGATAATCTAAACTCAATCAACATGAAGCACTAAAATCAAGCAATCGATTCAACTCAGCAAGACAATTGACCAGAAAGTCTAAGAATCAAGTTCAAGCATACAATCCTAGCTCTTCAACTCACAAAAATCCCAAAATTGAAGAATGATAACCCTAGTGTGCCCCTAACCAAAATCAATCATCAACAAGATCATAATTCGCATCATACGATTTATTAGCGATAATTGAAGCTAAGAAAAACTACGAACAAGCAAACCAACCTTAAAAACCAAGAGCAAATTCGTGGTAAAATGTGGTTTGACTTTTTCTTCTTTTTTCAAGAGTGGGATTGAGGAAAAAGAAGGGAAAACTTGAGGGTGAGGGTAGATTGATGATGGAAAACAAGTTTGGTGAAGATTGGTGGTGTTTTTATGGTGGGAGAGTGAGTGAGAATGGTGGATAAGAAGAAGAGCTCAAGCTTTTGAGAGCTTCTTCAATGGAGGAAGGAGAGATAATGTGGGTTTGGAGTTTTGTGGAAGAGGGGATGAATGGAGGATTTAAAGAGATGGGAGTGAAGGATTTGGGGTAGGGGAGTTGTATAGAGGAATGGAAGGGATTTGGTTCAAGTATTTAGGGTTTGGGAGAGAAGAGGAAGAGAGGAGGAGGAAGAAAAATTAGAGAAAGAGAAGGGGGAAAATTTTTCGGCCAAAAATAAAGGGGGGATTTTCTGCCAGCTGGCGGCGTGCACATCGTTGGCATGCCGACCAGCTGGGAAGAATTCCCAGCCCATAAAAATGTTTAAAAATCATTTTGGGTTTGCAAAAGTTTTAATCCCGACTTCTTTCTTCGAGCAAACATCAATCATTAGAACATCAAATAGTGACACCTAAAACCGACGGAAAACTCGAGCAAAAATCTTCAAAAGTAGAAAAAAATGAGTACTAAAATATCAGGGTGCCTCCTGAAAAGCGCTAAATTTATCGTCGCCAGCTCGACGATACCTGGACTTTCGTTCAAGGTACATGATTAGAGGCCTTCAAGTGATGAAATCTTGAGTTCCTCTTCATCTTCTTTCCTTCGCCTACCGACAATGTTTTCTTCTTTCCTATGCCTTCCTTCTTCTCTTTTGACTTCTCGGATAACAACTTCTTCACTACGTCAGCTCCTTTTTCCTTCAATGAGCTTCCCGAGCCTTGCGCTTCTCGCTCAATCATGCCAACCTCCTGTACCACCAAAGAACTTTGCGGGAGTGAGGTGAAGTTATTAAAATAATTGAGCAAAGCATAAAAATAAAGATGATTCCTTCTTGGGAGATGAAGGAGGAGAAGTGTTGATGTGAACCACTGCAATCGTGGGCAGACGACCTAAACACCGCAAGCTGAATACCTTAGCAACAAGTCGAACCTATGGAAACCTAGGCGGACCGTACTTAGACCCGCTAGCTATAATGAGCTAGGAGCCCTAAGTTTCCAGTCGAAGGTGCGACACCAAGAGGTGTATACCCAAGATGATAAACTAAACCTTAAGCTAAGCAACAACGAGCAAAAGCTTGAAGGGAAACAAGAATGTGTGTTCTGAGATTATAATTATTCAAAGTGTACCTGACATCGTAAGCCAAAGGCCTTTATTTATAGTTGAGGATTCGGGAACAAGCTCTCTGAATCCTACACCTATTCTAACTCTAGAATGCTTAAAATATTCCTACGTAGTCAAAACCCTAAACCGTTAAAATATGCGTGATCGTGCCCGTTTCCGTGCTCACGTCGGATTAGGAATCCTTGAGTCCTTCTCCGAATCAGTCTAGGATTAGTGGAGGTTTATCCTAGCAGCATGAGGAATCCTTGTGCATGAAGGATTCGTAAAAGGCCGAGTAGTTTGTTGGCCCGACCCTAGTCGCCTCTTGGTGGTGTCCGGGTGTCGGCTCGGCGCCTGTTCCTAGCTCGGCTTTGAGCCTTCGTCTGATCTAGCCAGGACTTTGGTCTTTTGGCTTTGGCTGCCTTTCAGAGGTGTCTCTAGGGTGTATTTAGGGTGTAGCTTGGAGTTGGGGCTCACGGATGCTGGCCTGAGCCCGTGGCTCAGCTCTAGTCTCGGCCTAGGGCCGGTGCGGTCTTGGCCCGGCATTAGCATCATGCTTTGGCTCGGTATCACTTCTGGAGATTGATCCGGCCTTCTCTCCTGGATTAATGCCTCCATCTCCAGCAAGGTATAATCTCCCTTAGCAAGCCTCTGATCATCCTCTTCATGACCATCTTGACTCCAAGCCTTCATGTAGGAGTTGACCAAATCCTTGAAGGCTCTCACTTGGCTCCTGGTCAGGGGTAGCTGACGTGCCAATAATCAACAACGATGGTGAGATTATTAACATTCAAGGTCGTATTTCACGAGGGCTCTCTCAATGGCTAATACTCACACTACTCGTAGACGGTCTAGACATTTGAATTGAGTTTTGTTTGATAAAATGATTCGAAAGCATAAACAAACTAAATCAAGCAAGACAAAGACTAAACCAGGAATGTTGAGGGTTAAAAAAGAGAGAAGAAGGTCAACTTAGTAAGGGATTTTCTTCAAGATCAAGAGTAATGAAAGTCGAATTGAGTCACAAGAATCAATGTGTAATTAACTGGTCACGCACAACACTTGTATAGAATCAACGAACTCTCACACAATTGATTCACTACTCCTAAGCCACGTGAACTATGCTCTCCCTTACAGGAACAAAGGAATGGAGTGCTTTAATCAAGCCGAATGAAATGCTCACTCACCTAAACTCCTAATCAACAACTTCTAACACAAGGCAATGATGCAAGATAATTTCATATCAATCATAGAACATTAGAATAGCAATTAAAAGGTCTTTCAACCCCTAATTGAACAAAAACCCTAATGCACACCAAGTGCTTGAAGAAATGCCAACAAGGAAATCATGTGAAAATGGTTGCGATTGAGTAATTCCATCTCTCAAATCATCAAGTACAATCCATAAACCTTAAATCAACATCATCCAACAACTTTCATAAATTGAATGACATAGGAATGTACCATAGGAACCAATCAAGCTCACATGGAAATACAAGCAAAAGGTTAGGGACCAACTTCTTACACAAGGACAATGGAAGACTCAATCCAAACAAGCAATCATCTATCCTAGCATGATCCACCCCTCACTAAGTTAAACCCTAAATTTTTCCTAGCATAACTATGGAGGAAACCTGAAATGGAGAGGGAGAGAACACCATAGCTTCCATGGATGATCCTTCAATCTTGCACTTCCAGTTGCTACTCCAAGGTGAGAGACTTTACTCCTAGCTCCACTTGCTCCAACCTTCAATTGTGCCTAGGTTTGAGGGATGGGAATGGATGATCATCGGCGAGTGAGAGTCACGATTGTGCTATGTACTTATAGTCGCGACTTAAATATGCACACTGGAAAAGAACAAAGTTCTCGGCGAGAACTTTTGAACTTCTCACCGAGAACATCTTCGAAATTCCACTGGACATTCTCGACGCGAATAGCCTTCAATCCTTAATATTCTTCGGCGAGAACTTTGATATTCTCGCTGAGAACTCATGTAGAATTAGGTGCAGAAATCTCGACTTTGCATTGGCCTTAACTCCTCTGTCCTAGCTCCGATTGAGCTCCCGTTTGATCCTATGTACTCCTTATCACCCGTACTACCATGCCAAGGCCTTAAAATGCGCAAAGATAGCTCATATACACAATGAATTGGGTCCAAAAGTGGCTTCCAGACAACAAAAGTGTACTTTGCACAAAACAACTGCCCAGCACAATATTTTCGCCGAAAACTTTACACAGTTTTCGGCGGAAATACCTTCAGAAACTCACAGGCTGATTTACACTGAAGTTGTCGGCGAAAACTTCCTTAAGTTTTCGCCGAAAATCCTAGAAGAAATCAAACAGGGGATTTTAACTATAGTTTCCGGCGAAAATTATTTGATATTTTCACCGAAAATTCCTTCCAAATCCGGCGCTGTATTGGAAACCTAATCGTACCTATTTAAATAGAGGCAGCCGGCAGACATGAGGGAGGATCAATCATTATTCATATTTTCACAAATCAGACTTTTGAGAGTCAGCCGACTCTAGGGTCGATAGATAGAGTTTAGAGAGTTTGAAGATTCGTGGAGAGATCGTGACGCCATCCTTCCACCTCGGAGAGCTCGGAGGCTAAAGTTGAAGATCCAGGAGATCGAAGCTTCGCCGGAGTCGTCAGAATTAGATTTTTCAGTTCTTATCTGTTCTTCCTCTGTATGATGATCTTCTTTGTTGCCTTTGATTCTTCTGTTATCGTTATGAGTAGCTAAACTTGTAGAGCTTAGATTAGATGAACCCTAAGTGACCCAGGGCTTTAAAGCGGTCACGGATTGGCGGTAATTAGATTCAAAGTTCAATCAGTTTCTCTTTGCATGGTTGTTTTGTTCTTGATTGTTTATGTTTCTCTTCTGGCTGGTCGCCTAGATTAGGTTTTTGCAAGCTAGGGTTAGTCGCCAGACATCTCCCTGCTTTGGCGCATAAACTTGTCTTTCATGATCACCTAGTTTAGATTCTTGTTAAGCTGAGGATAGAAGCGAACGCTCGCCTCTGTTTAAAACATCAATTCAACCAGTTAACCTTATAATTGGAGTATGCCTTTCGTAGGAACCGATTAAGGTTAATCCACTGCAGGAGTAACTCATAAATCGTTAGTAATTGCACCAGTTAATTAAGTCATTGCGAGAGGCGACCGTACCCGGGCGGCTAGTTAATCTTGGTAGTTAGATCGGATAGAGCGAACGTTCGCCAGTCTTAAACATAAGGGTCAGGAGTTATGGTGGTGTATAGAAACCGATTGAATCAGAATTGAAAACCGCTAATCTGTTGATTGCCAATGCTCTGGTGATCTAAGGGGGATTCGAAATCTAAGTTCGTCTATCTTCTCATTAGTCAACCTTTTACTTTTTTGTCTTTTATTTTCCCGCTTTATTAGATTAGAAGTCGTGGAACTCACACCACGCACTAAGTGTTTAAACCTGAGTAATTTGCCAGCTTCTTTGAGTAGTCGATTAGTAGAAACCCTGTGGAATATGATCTAGTCTACTACGGTAGGTTAGTTATTTGATACCGCTAAAACTGCAGCATCACTCACGCTATAGGAACAAAGTAATGAAGTGCTTTAATCAAGCTCCATGAAATGCTCACTCACCTAAACTCCTAATCAACAACTTCTAACACAAGGCAATGATGCAAGATACTTTTATATCAATCATAGAACATTAGAATAGCAATTAAAAGGTCTTTCAACCCCTAATTGAATAAAAACCCTAATGCACACCAAGTGCTTGAAGAAATGCCAACAAGGAAATCAAGTGAAAATGGTTGCAATTGAGTAATTCAATCTCTCAAATCATCAATTACAATCCCTAAACCTTTAATCAACATCATCCAACAACTTTCATACATTGAATGACATAGGAATGTACCATAGGAACCAATCAAGCTCACATGGCAATACAAGCACAAGGTTAGGGACCAACTTCTTATACAAGGACTATGGAAGACTCAATCCAAACAATCAATCATCTATCCTAGCAGGATCCACCCCTCACTAAGTTAAACCCTAAGTTTATCCTAGCATAACTATGGAGGAACCTGAAATGGAGAGGGAGAGAACACCATAGCTTCCATGAATGATCCATCAATCTTGCAGTTCAAGTTGCTACTCCAAGGTGAGAGACTTAACTCCTAGCTCCCCTTGCTCCAACCTTCAATTGCGCCTAGGGTTGAGGGATGGGAATGAATGATGATCGACAAGTGAGAGTCGCAATTGTGCTCTATATTTAAATGATTGAATGAATTGAAAATGGTAGAATTCTCACCGAGTCGTGACTTAAATATGCACGCCAGAAAAGCACAAAGTTCTCGGCGAGAACTTTTAAAGTTCTCGCCGAGAAAATCTTTGAAATTCCACTGGACATTCTCGATGCGAAATAGCCTTCAATCCTCAATATTCTTCGGCGAGAACTTTGATATTCTTGCCGAGAACTCTTGTAGAATTAGGTGTAGAAATCTCGATTTTGCATTGGCCTTAACTCCTCCGTCCTAGCTCTGATTGAGCTCCCGTTTCATCCTATGTACTCATTGTCACCTGTACTACCATGCTAAGGCCTAAAAATGCACAAAGAGAACTATGATAGACAACGAATTGGGTCCAAAAATGGCTTCTGGACAACAAAAGTGTACTTTGCACAAAACAACTCTAAAAGCACACAGACCATGGCATTTTGAGATAAAAAAGGGAGATTCTTAGGTCAATCACAAGCTCAAAATGCATGAAATAGAGTCACATCAGTATCTCCGGCCGTGTCCAGGGTACTGCTGGCTCATCATTCCCCTCTTCTTGGGAAGGATTCGGCCTCGAATCTGGATCTGCATAGACATTATCATAATAGGGAGTTAAGTTAGCAACATTGAAAGTAGCACTAACACCATATGAATTAGGTAAATCAAGAACATAGGCGTTATTGTTAATCCTTTTGAGGACAATATAGGGTCCGTGACCTCTACGCAGTAGATTGGACTTCCTTTCCTCAGGAAATCGATCCTTTCTGAAGTGAATCCATACTTTGTTGGCGTTGCGAATGTATTGAGTAGTCCTTCTCTCAATGTTGGCCTTTGCCTTCTCATTTAACTTCCGTACGTACTCAGCCTTCTTTTGTCCATTTGCATCTAAAAACTCATGTATAGGCAGTGGTGATAAGTCCAAAGGGGTTAGAGGGGTTAAATCCATAAACAAGTTCGAATGGGGAGTATTGGGTGGCTGAGTGAACAACCCTATTGTAGGCAAACTCTACGTTTGGTAAAAAAATCCTCCCATGACTTAATGTTGGATTTTATAACAGCCCTAAGCATTTGAGACAATGACCTATTCACTATTTCAGTTTGGCCATCAGTTTGTGGGTGGCAAGTAGTTGAAAACATTAACTTAGCACCTAACTTAGCCCACAAGGTTTTCCAAAAGTAACTTAGGAATTTTGAATCCCTATCCAAGACTATAGTTTTTGGTACCCCATGCAACCTAACTACCTCCCTAAAGAATAGATCAGCAATGTAGAATTCATCATCAGCTTTGTGGCATGCAATGAAATGAGCCATTTTAGAGAATCTACCACAAAGATTGAATCTCTACCCTTCCTAGTCTTAGGCAATCCTAACACGAAATCCATAAATAAATAAATCCAGGGATGCTCATGAATAGTTAAAGGGTGTATAACCCATAGGATTGAAGAAGTGACTTAGCTCGTTGGCATTTAGAACATTTAGTAATGAGCTTCTCCACATCACGACGCATCTTTGGCCAATAAGAGTGCTCATTGAGGCAGGCTACGGTCTTGGACACTCCAAAATGTCCCATAAGTCCTCCTCCACGAGCTTCTCTAGCTAGGACAGTCCTACACGAATGGTTTGGCAAGCAAAGCTTGGATTCCTTGAATAAATAGCCATCTTGCTTGTAGAAATTCCCAAATCCTCCCTATGCACAAGCTTCATACACATCCTTAAAATCAAGGTCAGTGATATAGAGATCCTTAATATGTTCGAAACCAATGAATTTTGAACTAAGGACAATAATTAGGGTATACCTCATTGACAAGGCATCAACTACCACATTTTCCTTACCTTGCTTGTATTGGATTATGTAGGGAAAGGATTCAATGAACTCCACCCACCGTGCATGTCTCTTGTTGAGCTTATGTTGAGCCTTCAAGTACTTGAGGCACTCATGATCCGTGTGGATGATGAATTCCTTTGGCCACAAGTAATGTTGCCAAGTCTTCAAGGCCCTCCCCAATGCATATAACTCTTTGTCGTAGGTGGGGTAATTGAGTGTGGCTCCACTCAATTTCTCACTAAAGTATGCTATGGGCCTCCTTTATTGCATGAGGACGGCTCCAATTCCCACTCCAGAGGCATAACACTTGATTTCAAACGGCTTGGTGAAATCAGGCAGCATGAGCAGTGGGGCTTCAGTTAGCTTCTTCTTCAAGGCTTCGAAGGCCTTCTATTAGGGTGTACCCCATTGGAAAGGTACATTATTCTTGATCACGACCGTGAGTGGGGCAACAATGGTACTGAAGTCACTCACGAACCTCCTATAAAAGCTGGCCAGCCCATGAAAGCTCCTAACATCAGTGATGTTTTGGGGTGTTGGCCAGGACTTGATTGTTTTGATCTATTCTTCATCAACCCTTATACCTTATGAACTAACAACAAAGCCAAGAAATACAAGGTGATCTGTGCACAATGTGCACTTGTGGCCATGTTAGCATATAAATTTTCTTTCCTTAGGGTTTCTAAGATAGATTTTAAGTGACCTAGGTGATCATCTATGGTTTTCGAATAAATCAGGATGTCATCAAAGTAAACAACAACAAATTTTCCAATGAAAGACCTAAGAACCTGATTCATTAACCTCATGAAGGTACTAGGTGCATTAGTTAAACCGAAAGGCATAACTATCCATTCATACAATCCTAGCCTAGTTTTAAAGGCGGTTTTCCATTCATCGCCTTCCTTCATTTGGATTTGGTGATAGCTTGACTTATGATCAATTTTAGAGAAGATAGTAGATCCATGCAACTCATCAAGCATATCATACTTAACTGTTATGTTGTTTATGACACGACAGTTGACACACATTCTCCAAGTTCCTTCCTTCTTTGGCACGAGGATGACTGGTACAACACAAGGGCTCATGCTCTCCCTCACGTATCCCTTGTCCACCAGCTCCTTAACTTTCTCCTAAATCTCCTTGGTCTCCTCCAGATTGGTTCGGTAGGCTACCTTGTTTGGCAAGGATGATCTAGGCACCAAGTCATTCAAGCATATCATACTTAACTGTTATGTTGTTTATGACACGACAGTTGACACACATTCTCCAAGTTCCTTCCTTCTTTGGCACGAGGATGACTGGTACAACACAAGGGCTCATGCTCTCCCTCACGTATCCCTTGTCCACCAGCTCCTCAACTTTCTCCTAAATCTCCTTGGTCTCCTCCAGATTGGTTCGGTAGGCTACCTTGTTTGGCAAGGATGATCTAGGCACCAAGTTATTCTGATGTTCAATCCCTCTAATCGGTGGCAACCCACTTGGAATTTCTTCATGGAAGACATCATCAAGTTCCTGTAAGAGTGAAACAATAACACTAGGTAGAGAAGTGTTAGGATTAGAAATCAAACATTCCTTGTAGAGAATGACCACGAGGGATTTCCTAGAGGTTAGGGTTTCTTTAATCTCACTACGTGTGGCTAACATGTTTTCTCTCCTCTCAACCTCACTCTTTTGAGCTCTTTGACCTCTTGGGTCTTTAAATTCTATGTTTGCACTCAAGAGTTCACTCTTTTCTTCTCTCGTCTCTCTTTTCTTGAGCTCTCTTTTTTTCTTTCTTCTCACTTTCCTATCTATTTGATCTTTGAGGATCTACGTGGGTGAAAGTAGTTTGAGCTTATACATCATGTCGCCATGAGTTAGGTTGTACTTGTTGGTCTTTTGATGACACTAGATTTTACGTGATTATCAGCCTCATTTAAGCGACATTTCCTTGCTTGACACACAGTTTTAGTGGTAGTTTAGGGTGTTTTCACTCAAATGCTCTATTTCCTACCAACTTGGCTACTTTAGCCCTTTTCGAGTCTATTTGATGTGTTTTTTAGTGTCTTCATGAGTACACAGGTTTTTTCCATCGATTAAGTAGCCTCGGACGTGTTCGGGAAGCAAGGAAGCCTCAAGGAATGATCCCGAATCGAAGTCAGAAATCAAACCGAGTGAAGAAGTACAAACCTCCTGCCCAGCACCAAGTTCTCGGCGAGAACTCTCATTGTTCTCGCCGAGAAGTCCTTCAATAGCACAGGAGAATCCTCGTCGAAAAGTCATCAGGTGTCTGTGAAGAAGTTCTCGGCGTCAAGAACTATTGAAGGAATACAAGTAGAATTCGCGTCAAGAAAACAGAGTTGATTTTAACTAAAGTTCTCGGCGAGAACTTTCATAGTTCTCACCGAGAAGTATCCTCTTTTTCGCGGCAGAGAAGGCAAACCTAACCTATCCTATATCAGCACAGCAGCGGCATTCAGAAAGGGGACATACCATTAGTCGCTAGACGAACGGTTACACATACACATTCAATTAGACTTTTAGAGTCGCCACGACTCTAGAGTCGATAGATAGAGTTTAAAGAGCATCCTCGGAGTTCCCGGAGAGATCCTATCACCATCTTTCCACCTCAGAGTGCTCAGAGCTAGGAGTTGAAGATCTCTAGAGATCGAAGCTTCACGGGAGTCACCGGACGACAATCACCATAATTAGGTTTTTCAGTTCCTATCTGTTAATCCTTTGCATGAGGAACTCATATGTTGTCTTTGATTCTCTTGTATCGAATATGAGTAGCTAAACTCGTAGAGCTTAGATTAGATGAACCCTAAGTGACCCGAGGCTTTAAAGCAGTCACAAATTAGCGGTAATTAGATCTTGATTCAGACGGTTTCTCTTGCGTGATTGTTTCCTGAGTTTCTTGTCTACTTGACGCCTAGATTAGCTTCGTGTTAAGATAAGGTTAGTCACTAGTCGTTAGTTGCCAGACGTCCACCTTACTTTGGAACTTCAAATAAATCAATTAACCTAATCAATGGAGTGTGCCTTCGTAGGAACCATTTTGGGTTGATCCGCTGCTAGAGTGTGCCTTTCGTAGGAACCATTTAGGAGTGTGCCTTTCGTGAACCATTTCGTACGAATCAATTAGCTTCTGGCTCCATGATCAGGGCACATAGAAACATGCCTAAAAACTTCTCCAATCCGGCTTGAGGCACCTCTTCTCCTTCCTCAGAATCTGTCTCCACATCCTCCATAGTTGGTTCATCTTCATCATCTGTCAACACCTCTCCTTCTCTGAGCACCATGGCCCTTTGGTCTGGGCAGTCTCTAGAGATGTGTCCCCTCATTTGGCATTTAAAACACACGATTCCACTGGGTCGTGGCTTAGAATTCTGAATAGTAGAAGTGTTGGGAATAGGTGTTACTCGTGGTGCTGTGCCCCGTCTGTTAGGGTCCGGTTGTGACCTAGTGCTCCGGTTAGCGCCTGATCTCCAAGGGGTGTTGCCAGCACTGGAGTTTTCCTTCCAAGGACTGGTAGTAGGTGGCGTGGCTATGGATCTCTTCCCTAATCCATTCTTCATCTCTCTTTCTACACGGATGGCAAGAGCTACTAAATCATCATAATCAACATAGTTGATTATGTTCACTTGGTGCATGATATCTCTTTGTAATCCGTTGGTGAATGATGACACTCGATTTGACGTGATTATCAGACTCATTTAAGCGACATTTCTTTGCTTAAGACATGGTTTTTAGGGTAGAATAACGAACATTCAATCGATTGCCCTATCTCGTGCCATTTGTGTTACCTTGGCCCGTTTCGGGTCTATTTGATGGTTTTCTAGTATTTTTATGTTAGCACAGGTTTTTGCCATCGAATAAGTAACCAAGGACGTGTCTAAGGCGTTGGAATCTCGAAGGATTGCACCGGGATCGATCAAAGGAGTCAATCAAGTTCAAGAAAATTCCTGCCCGGAATACAAAGGAATTTTTGCCAAAAAAAACCCTTGTATTTTCGGCGAAAATATCATCACAAATCGTTGTTGGCGACTGAAGGAATTTTCGGTGAAATCGATCAAGTCTTTGACCGAGAATGAAGTCCAGGAGAATCAGCCGGCGGAACCCCTCATTTGCAAAGGATTTTTTGCCAAAAATCCTTCAATATTTCGGCGAAAATATTAGAAGAAATCCGGCTGATTAGGGTTAAGTATAAATACTTAACCCGGCGGCCCAAAAAGGGATACCACATAATTTACCGCATAATACTTTTCGAATCAGAATCCTACGATTTCTCTGGAGTTCTGGAGCGAAGAGCTAGAGTTCGAAGAGCCGGAAAGAGATCGTGACGACATCCCTTTCATTTCGGAGAATCGGAGCTAGGAGTGTAGTTTACCGAAGATCGAAGTCTGCCGGAGTCGTCTAAATTAGGTTTTTCAGATTCTTTTCTATTCTTCCTCTGAATGATGAACTCTTTCTCTGTCTTTGATTCTTTTGTGATAAACATGAGTAGCTAAACTCGTTAGAGCTTAGACTAGATGAACCCTAAGTGACCCAGGGCTTTAAAGCGGTCACGGATCGGCGGTGATTAGATTCGAAATTCAATCAGTTTCTTATTCATGTTTGATTTGTTCTTCATTGTTCATGTTTCTTGTCTGGATTGATCACCTAGATTAGATTCTGGTTAAGCTAAGGATAGAAGCGAACGCTCGCCTTACTTTAGAACATTGAATTGAACAATTAACCTTATAATTGGAGCGTGCCTTTCGTAGGAACCGGTTAGGGTTAATCTACTGCAAGAGTAACTCATAATTCATTAGTAATTGCACCAGTTAATTAAGTCGTTGCGAGAGGCGACTGTACCCGGGCGGCTAGTTAATCTTGGTAGTTAGAACGGATAGAGCGAACGTTCGCCGGTCTTAAACCTAAGGGTAAGGAGTTATGGTGGTGCCTTAGTAATTGATTGAATGAGAATCGAAACCCGCTGATCTATTGATTGCCAATGCTCTGGGGAACGAAGGGGGATTCAAAGTCTAAGTTCGTTTGTCATCTCTGTTTTCAAACCCTAATTTCCAATCTGCTTTAGTTTAATTTGTTTTAATTTCTCTGCATTTCTTAGAATTAGAAGTCGTGGAACTCACACCACACACAACTTGTCTGCATTCGAGTATTTTGCCAGTTTTGAAGTAGTCAATCTTAGAAGACCCTTGGAATACGATCTACCCTAGCTTTTGTTAGCTTTGTTAGTTATTTGTGTGAAACGCATCACAACGACTGCGCGTTCACCAAATTGGCGCCGTTGTCGGGGACTTCTTTTGATTGTTCGAAAGAAGAACTGGCAATTTATTCTTCTACTTTCCATCTTTCACCTTTCCATCCACTTCGATTTTACACTGGTTTTGTTTGTCTTTGTTATCTGTAGGTTTACAGGTGTATGCCTCACCGTCCTTGGACTCGCTCTCAAACTGAACAGGCTAAGAGTGCAGAGAGACCAGGCAGTTCTGCTCCACCTCTACGATCATAGATTCTGAAGAAAGGCAAATCCAATCCATTCATCACTCCGATCAAGATCGAGGAACTGAAGGAGAGTTCCTCATCTCCATCTTCACCTGTACCGTCATCTTCATCCGCTTCATACACCGAGTCACTCTCACCCCCTCCATCTCCTTCCATGGATGATAGATTACCACCACCACCACCGAATGGCGATCCACCGCCGCCGCCACCACCTGCACAGAAAAGTGTAGTTGACTATAACAAGCCGAGCGCGACTAGCGTTTGATCTGCCATTGCCCTTCCGCGCATTGAAAGAGATCTTGACTATGAGATCAAGATTCCATTCTTGACTATGATCTCTAGGGATTTACAGTTTGAAGGCAGGCCCCTAGACAATCCGTACACTCATCTTGCAAACTTCTTTGATCTCTGTAGCACTTTCAAGAGCGAAACGTCGACAAAAACACTCTTTGCCTGAGAGCTTTCCCGTTCTCTCCGAAAGGCCCTGTGATGAACCTCAAGTCGTTGTTCGGGTTCAAACAAATAACTACTAATGCTAAGAAAAAGCTATAGCAGATCGTATTCCAGGGGTAACACTTTAAGAGTAACCATTGTGTTAAAGGAAGATGGAACGGATGTGATCTGCTTCTGTACCTGCTATGATCTGCACGAGACAAAAACAAACACAACCGGTGTAGAATCAAAGTGTAATGGAAACTGAAAGATGAAAACGTAGAAGAATAAAAATGCCAACTCTTCTTTCAACGAAATAGAAGAGGTTCCCCGGCAACGGTGCCAATTTGATGAACCTCAAGTCGTTGTTCGGGTTCAAACAAATAACTACTAATGCTAAGAAAAAGCTATAGCAGATCGTATTCCAGGGGTTTCCTCTACTTCCTTACTCAAAGGTGTTGGCAGTTTTAATTCAGGGTCAAACACAAGTTGTGCGTGGTGTGAGTTCCACGACTTTTATACTATGACGCAAGAATAAGAAGAATTGGAAATTAAAACGAAGAAAGATTGAAGATTGATTAATTGACTAGAAGGATGACAGACAAGCTTAGACTTCGAATTCCCCTTAGATCACCAAGGCAACAGCAGTCACAGACCAGCGATTTTCGATTCTAGTTCATTCATTTCATAGACACCATCATAACTCCTGACCCTTAGGTTTAAGACTGGCGAACGTTCGCTCTATCCGATCTAGCTACCACGATTAATTAGCCGCCCGGGTACGGTCGCCTCTCGCAACGACTTAACTTAACTGGTGCAAATTCTAGTGATTAATGAGTTACTCTAGCAATGGATCAACCCTAATCGGTTCCTACGAAAGGCACGCTCCAATTATAAGGTTGATTGTTCGATTTGGTGTTTTAAAGTAAGGCGAGCGTTCGCTTCTATCCTTAGCTTAACAAGAATCTAATCTAGGTGGCCAAACCAGACAAGAAACGCAGAAAACGAAGAACAAACCAAACATGAAAGATGAAACTGAATGAATTTTCGAATCTAATCATCGCCGATCCATGACCGCTTTAAGCCCTGGGTCACTTAGGGTTCATCTAATCTAAGCTACACGAGTTTATCTACTCATATTCAATACAAAAGAATCGAAGACAGACAAGAAATACATCTCAGATAGGAAGACAGAGAAGAACTGCAAAACCTAATTTCGATGCTTCCTGGCAGCTCAAATCTGCTGGATCTTCAACACCTAGCACTGGCTCTCCGAGATGGATGGATGGCGTCACCATCCGTTCCTGCTCCTCGAACTCTATCTACTCGCCCTGTCTCTCTCTCTGTCGTTGTTTGTGTGTGTGTGTTTTTGTTTCTCAAAAGTGATCCCCTGATATTAGCCGTCGAGTTCTCTATTTATATCAACCCGAGATTTTTCTGATTTCAACTGGGATTTTCGCCGAAAATAGTAGAGGAATTTCGATGAAAACTTCTTCATACTCGGGACAGTGGATTCTTCCTTTTGGTTTCGGCGAAATTCCAAGGGTATTCGCTGACGACTATCTCCAATTGGGCCAGTGATTTTCTTCCATTTTCGGCGAAAACCAGGTATTTCCCGAAAATATATGTATAAACCGGGCAGGAATTTGGTTTGAACTTAATTGGCTCCTTTGATTGATTCTGGTTCAGTTCCTCGATGTTCCAATGCCTTAGACACGTCCTTGGTTACTTTATTCGATGGCAAAAACCTGTGCTAACACAAAAACACTAGAAAACCATCAAATAGACCCGAAACGGGCCAAGGTAACACAATTGGCACGAGATAGGGCAATCGATTGACTACTCGTTATTCTACCCTGAAAACTATGTCTTAAGCAAAGATATGTCGCTTAAATGAGGCTGATAATCACGTCAAATCGAGTGTCATCAAATACCCCACACTTAAGCTTTTGCTTGTCCTCAAGCAAACTGACTAGAACACACTCAAATTCACAAATGACACGAGATTAAGCTGAGATTCAATTCTAACAATTTGATTTAGACTGTTCCACGTTGAAAGAGTGACCTACACATGCAAGAACATCAACCAAACAAGTTTCGATCACACTGATTTCTGCACACTTCAAGTAGTGGTTTTAACAAAGATTGTTTCTCAGCAAAACAATTAATCATGATTAACCGACTACGATAACACCAATTCTAATCAAAACGACTTTAAGCTCTAACATTGATGTGGACGTGGAGGCAGGAAAAGTGATGTGGCTATCGACTCGAGTTCATCCGTTTCTAGATCTGTACGTTATACGTTCTAGCTAGGACCGATTTAACAACACTTTCTTTCATGATTCAAACTTTCTTTAATTTATTTACTGCATACTAGTGCTCGATACCAAACACTTCACTTAGGTGTTGGACCTGCCTAGCTCACAGTATTCGTGCCTTTTGCTAGTGCTCAACCCGAACACTTCACTTAGGTGTCGGGCTTGCCTAGCTTTATTTTCAGCACTTTATAGAACTTTAGCATTGATTTGATTCACTCAATCACTTGATTTCACCATTTAGCCACTTAATCCTAGCTAGTTATAACTTTTTACACAAGATTTCGAATTGGATTTCCGTCTAATCTCAAGCCACAATCACAGGTGATCAAATATGGAGTGAAAACATGGAAGAAGCTAGCATTTATCATCTTAGAACGGTGTTATCGAGCTTTGTTGTTACAAGTTGATTGATTCAATTAATTCCAGTTCCAACTTCAGAAGTGATTTATGATCTGTTCTGACCTAGACTCATTTAATATCATTTCTGACACGTTGGTTACAGGTTCTAAGTGGAACAGTCTAGACGTCATTGTTCAAAATTGAAGTCAATTTAACATCCAAAGTCAAGAATTGAGCAATTCTATGCTAGAAAACTGGACAGGAATCACGAGGCACACACAAAGATATAGGCAATCAAGATCATGCATGGTTCTCTAACACCCTACCCCACACTTAGACTGTTTTGTGTCCTCACAGGACCGAACTAGAGTAGAGAGATACGAAGAACCTGGAAGGGGATGGTCGGTGTAGTGGATGAACACGGAGAGTCCGGAGCGGAGCAGAGCTACTCAAAATCCTACAAAACACAAACAACAAAAAGATCAAAAAGACACCGGGACAAGTGTCCCGGATCCACACAGAATAAAATTGGGTTGAGACCCGAAAAGAAGAAAGAAAAGAAAGGAAAAAGATAGAAACAACCTGATCACTATTCCGCAGGAGGAGGTGGAGGTGCAGTGGGAATGGAGGAAATGGCGAACCGCTGCTCCATCTGCTGTCGCCATGCGAGCTCACCCTTGTGTCTGGCTGACTGGTCGGCCATGAATTGCTGTAGAGTGGACCAACGCTCGTTCTGGGTCTCCTCATGTGCTACTCGGTCCTTCTGCCATTGCAACGAACCAGCCGAGTAGTCTAGCTGCCATTTCTCAATACGCGCCAGCCTTTCATTCATCTCCGCGGTGATTTGCGCTCGCGACGGTGGGCGCTCAACTGACTGGGGAACTCGGTGAGGGAGGGACGTGCAATTCTCAAAGTCCGCCGAAAGGTCGATGCCCCGTGCTATGGGAAGTTCAGCACCTATATGCTCAATCGGGATGCGAGGAATATCGGGGCCTCATTTATCACCGAGCTGGAGGTTGTCGATCAGAATTGAAAGAATCGTGCAAGCCACCATCCGGGGTGCAGGTAGGCATCCTCCTCTAAAGCACGGAATAATACGAGCTCCTCCAGAGAAACGTGGTGGCGGCTCGTCTTGCTGCAAAAACACAGAGATTGCACCCAAACATAATGCAAGAATTTAAGTATAGAGTGAAAGATGTCACCGACCGTGGGGTGGACGATAGGTGAGCTCTCATCCTCGCAGCAGGCCCATCTCCACACATCTGGGTAAGGAGCACTTGTGATGGAGTATGTGTCCTCAAAGCCAGCTAATGCGGTATCGAAGTTGACGTGTGGATCCAGCAAGCGGCCGAACTCGCGAAGGGACTTCTCATGAAGAACACCACCGAGGCGAAAGGAAACGAATTTCTGCTCACGAAAGGGCTTCGGGGTGAGGCGCCGAAATGAACTCTAGAACTCCTGGAGGGCGACAAGCGGGTATGGGGATCCATGAGTGGTCAGCACTCGCAATCCGGCTTTATTAAGAGCGGTGTCAATTGTCGAGTGCCAAGCCGGATTGTGCGCTTTGAGACTGTCAAGAGACAGAACTGCCACCTTAGCCGGAGGGATGTCTTTGATCTTCTGAAAGACCTCGAGCTGGTGCGGCTCCAGGGCGGCGATGAAAGGATGCACGGCCCCATTGGCAGGTGTAGGAATAGAGGAAATGGGAGTCGCAGGGGTAGGCGCATCCTCGGGAATGATGGCCACATCCGTCGATTTATGTGCAGCTGGTGCGGGCCGTCGAGAAGGTGGTGTCTTACTCTGGCGAGCTGAGGATCGCTGTGCTCTATCTGCACTGGTAGTCTTAAAACGCTTGGGAGCCCTGTAAAACACAACTCAGAGATGACCAGCATTAGATGACAAGACTCTTACCCCACGCTTAAGGTGACAAGTTGGGGTACTAAGTAACCGAGTGATCATAGAATCAAGATATATCATTGAATAACTGTCAATTCATTAGGCAGGCATGAATAATGGAACGATTCATTAACACGATCACACAGACAACATATCACAATCCTGAAAAGGCCACAAAACAACACCAAAACCTAGCCGATTGATACCGACAAAACAGTCATGAAAAATAAAGAAGAACCAAAAAGTCAACCAAAGTCAATCATGCCGAAAACCGAAAGTCAAAAAAGCCAAAAGATGCACAATCAAAGGCTGAACAACTAACCGTGAAGACATGATTCGAGAAAACGATTGGAAATCCACGAAAATGATGAAAAACTTGAAAACTAGGTCGGCCGGAACCAGAGCTGAAAAGTTCTGATTCTAGGGTTTGAAACAGGGGCAAGGGACTAGGTCTGTGTGGGGGAATGGTCGGCGGTCGGCTGCTAAGGAATGAGGTGGCGGCGGTGACGAGGCAATCGGCGGCTGGCGGATTGAGCGTTCTGGTGGCAGTGGATTGCAAAGCAGGGAGGGGAGCCGAGCGTGTGTCAAATTTTCGAATGCTGGACGGAAAACAAGAGGGGTGGGGCCGCTTAAATAGGCGAAGGGGAAGCACAGGATTTTTGGCTTGGTTTCGGCGAAAATTATGGCTTGGTTTCGGCGAAAATGTCAGACATGATAGACAGGGGAGTTTGAACCAGGATTTTTGGCGAAAAAGTATATGGACTCTCGGTGAAAATTTTAGTTTCAATGAAGGAATGTTTTCGGCGAGAAGCGTAGGGTTTTCGGTTCGAAAAGTATGGACAGGAGGATCAGGTGGAATTGAACACATGGTTTCGGCGGAAATTTGGACATGTTTTCGCCGAAAATTCATTTAAAAACCGGCGGCGGTGTTTTTTTTTTTTTAACAAAACGACTCAAAAATGAAAATAAACTGACTCCAGCCGTGAGTTGCCTCCCACGAAGCGCTCTTGTTTAATGTCCGTGAGCCAGACGATACCTGGATTCGTGAACGTGTCAGGATTCCAAAACAAGGTAGTGCACGTCTATGAAGGATACGGCTAACCCTTGCAGATACTTCTTAAGCCTATGCCCGTTGACCACAAACGGCTCTTGATCGTGCAATTTAATGTAGACGCTGCCTAAGGGTGTCTGTCGGACCACGGTATAAGGGCCAGACCATCAAGATTTCAACTTACCCGGAAAGAGCTTTAATTGAGAATTATATAAGAGCACTTCTTCTCCGGGGTAGAATTGCTTGATCGTCTTTAACTGAGAGTCATGAATTCTCTTCGTGCGCTCTTTGTATAGCTTTGTGCTCTCATAAGCGTGTAGACGGTACTCCTCAAGCTCAGCGATCTGGTCATGGCGGTTATTACCTGCTACTGCATAGCTCATATTCAACTCTTTGTTAGCCCAGAATGCCTTGTGCTCAAGCTCAACTAATAAATGACATGACTTGCCATAGACCAGCTGATACAGTGAGGTACCGATGGGAGTCTTGTAGGCAGTTCGATATGCCCATAAGGCATCATTGAGCTTAGATGACCAGTCTTTGCGAGACCGGCCAACTGTCCTATCAAGAATCCGCTTGAGCTCACGGTTCG